>JAWRVF010000695.1:0-195441 GCA_036785485.1 Physcomitrellopsis africana | reverse complement strand
CTTCCTTCTCCCTTATAACCTCGATACCATAAGTAGTAGTTTTTCTTGATGTCATAGTATGTTGAAATAAATAATTCTCTAAAATCTTTTTCATCCCTCCTTTTCCAAAGTTGGTTTTGAGTAACTCACCTGTGTCACGCAGTGCAATCTTTCCATCTTTCCATATAATTACTCCTTGTTGCAGAATATCAGCAAAATCTCTACATTCCTTACGAGAACGGTCCATATTATCGCACCAAATACATCGTTGTATATATCCTTGCTTTGATGTAGGTTTGATCTCAGATATTCCTCCTTTTTCTTCTAGCTTTGCCAATTTGATTTGTAAGTCTTTCATTCCTTTCACTAACTCCTCAATTGCATCTTTTTGTGGTACAACTGTAGACATAGGAATGGGAATAGTACTTACTGGTATAGCAGGTTCTGATACTTGCCTGCGAGATATTGTAATTGGAGGAGGCCTAGTTTCTTATCTTACCACTACCTTGCCTCTTCGGTATTCTCTCTTAGCAAGTATACCTACTGCTTCCGAGACCTTTTTCCAATCAGTAGTAAGTCCATTGTCTTCTGTATTGTCCTCCAACAATAATTCCAACTCCCTCTGTAATTCATTGTTGGCTGATTGGAGAAATAGCTCCACCTTGTCATTTTCAAGTGTAAGTTTCTCAACCCGAGACAATTGAAGAAATTGCCTTTCAAACTCCCGAAATAACTCTGTTGCTACCAACTCCTTGTTGGATTTATTAACCCATTCCATAAGTGATTTTTTTGTTACCCTTTCAGCATCCTCCAAAGAATACTCTTCTTTTAGCTGCAGGGCAAAATCCTCCCATTTTGTTCCATGAGTTTGAATAATCCCCTTTATATGCTCACGAAGCTCTGGTACAACTGCAAGCTCAAAAGTAAGAATCATTTCCTTCTCCGGTACTTTATTGAGCTCCATCTCTCGAGAATAATATTTCAAATACTTGAAAATATTTTTCCCATCAAACTAATCCAATATACCAACAACAGATTGTAAAGCTTTAGTAGCCATAGCCTCCTTACGCTCCACTGCTTGTTGTTGCTGCATATAAAGAGTAAATGCTTGAAACATTTGAGTTGTAGCAGGATCAAGCTGCATTGGTGATGCCCCACTGCAATTCCCACTACCACTTCTTTGTTCCCCAGCCATAATAGAAGCCAAAATATTTCTTCAAACTCTCCACCCTAGATGTTTCATGTCGGGTTCACCAATTTTGTCGCGTGGCGTGAACTTCTATCTAGGAATACACCGGGTACCTAGCTGTAGAGAATTTTACTTAATATTTATTGGCTAAACTCTAATGAGTTATTTGTCCTTAATAAGAAGGACAAATACACACGATAATATAAGAAAAAGGTTTTGTATGATTAAAAGCTCTTATTTTTAAGTAGGTTTGTACATAAGTTTTCTCTATGATATGTAGAAAATCCTTAAAAACCTTTTAAAGACTCATCTATATACCAAAATCATATCATGGCTCTATACATCCACCTTTTACACCTCCCCAAAGTCTTGGCTCCCAAAAACACCTTTAGTATGCACAAAAGTCCAAATTTGCAACAAAACCCTTAAAAATATATTTTCCCGCAAAGGATGTTTTTCTTCCCAAACTTTAGAAAATCATATCTTCCGATCCAGCCGTTCAGTCTTCTTCAAACTTTCAGGAAAGGTAGAATTCACCTTTAAGCTTTACCAGAAAAAAATTCAACCGCAAATATACTTCCGATCGTTCGATATCTCAAAACCCCTAACAGGTGCTTAAAACCCTAGCTCAGAGACACCCGAGCACTATTTTCTCTATATCTCACAAACCCAAAATCCTAATGCCACAAAATTTTGCACATAGTCTTGTGACATAAACATATATACTCCTGAAAATTTTGAGCCAAAAATCTATCAATTTGACTAAGATATAGCTCAAAATGTAACCGCTAATTAAGCAGAGTCACTTACTGCCTTTAGCTTACAAGCACTGACTTCAACTCGCAATATCTCCTTGACCCTAGCTTGGATTTTATCAAGCTGTACATAAAAAGTGTAGCCAAGAAAGTGCGCTTTCCAACCCTAGTCGCCGATCTTTGATTGCTCTCTGTATGCGCGAGATATACCCAAAAGAGTGACAGTAGGTCCAAAATCAACACCCTAACTTTGGGCGCCTATAACTTCTTCATTAAAAGTCCAAATCATGCAAGATTTGCACCTAAACCATACCCAAAAACCTAAACCTGATGACCCAAGCCTCTGATGTTCGACTCCTCTCAAAAAACAAACCCTAACTCCTAATAAACCCTCGGGCAGCCTCCTTGAAGCCCATTGGGCATGATTTTTGGCCAATTAGAATAGAGATTTCTATCATCCACCTCTATTCATCCACATGGATGGCCAAACTACCCTTTTTACACTAAAAACCCTTTTCTAACCCTTCTTCTTATAAGATTTACATACTTGGTGCTTTAAGCACCAAATAAAAGAAGTAAATAAGATCTTAAGGATCACCAATGTCTAACATAGGTGACTTAAGATATATACAAGTTATTATCCATATAAAATTAACTTCAAAAGTCACTACTAAAAGAAAATAAGGTTGTATAAACCTTAATAATAATCCTTTTAATAGATCCTTTCTAAACTAGCAACCTAATCACATCCTATAACCAATAAAATCCACTAATATGACTTTCATTTAGTTAAGTAGTAAATTGTACATCAAATATACATGTACAATTTTTTTACATAGTAGCCAAACCACAACACGACAACGGATCACAAGAACCTCGAGTATTTTATATCAGCATGCATGTTGAATCGTCGTCAGGCTCGTTGGAGCATGTCTCTATGAAGATTCGAATTCATTATTACATATCGGCCAGGAAAACAACAAGGTCTGTCCAATGCACTTTTTAGACGTTCTTATCTTGCACCAAAAGAAGGAGATGCAGCTTTTGATCAACAAAGAACGACTCTCTTGAAGCCGGAGCAATTTTATCTTTGAGCAACAAAATCAACATTAACTGTTGATTCAACTTTTCTCAAGCAAGTCCAGTTAAGTATGTCCTCAGATCCTCTTATTCATGAAATTAAGAATAATTCTTCTAAGTCTCATGATATTTCGAAGTTTGAGTTCAAGAAAAATCTACTCTATTTCGAAGGGCGCTTATATGTTCCAGAAGATGAAGCATGATTACGTGTTCTTCAAGCTCGTCATGACTTCCCGGCAGCAGGACATTTTGGATACAATAAGACTCTAGAGTTGATATCTAGAGATTTTTGGTGGCCTCAAATGTGGAAGGGAGTCAAAGATTTTGTAAAAACATGTGATGTTTGTTCAAGATCAAAAACTCCTCGCCACCGACCCTACGGACTTCTTCAGCCATTATCCATTCCGGAACAACCATGGTCTTCTGTGTCTATGGATTTTATCACGGATCTTCCAAACTCAGGTTCTTATAACTCTATATTAGAAGTGATAGTAGTCGTTTCTTAAGATGGCGCATTTATACCATGTAAAAAAATCTATCCGCTATCGCGAAAATGGCTAGCGCCGCGCGGTAATATCTACCGCTATGATGGATTACCTAAAGATTGTATATCGGATAGGAGAACTCAGTTTGTATCGAGATTTTGGAGAATGCTTTTCAAGATTCTAAAGGTGGATATAAAGCTATCTTCAGCTTTCCATCCTCAAACTGATGGACAAACGGAGCGCGTAAATGAAGTCTTGGAACAGTATTTGAGATGTACCATCAACTACCAACAAGATGATTGGACAACTCTTTTACCATTGGCAGAGTTTGCTTATAATAATATGATACATTCTTCTTCATAATAAACACCTTTCTTTGCCAATTATGGTTACCATCCACGACTTGATACTTTTGACTATTCAAAAGTTGACAATCCTGCGGCGGAAGACTTGATAAATCATTTGTCAGAACTACATACAACAATGAAGGCACAATTAAAGGAAGTTCAAGAACGACAAAAGATAAACGCTGATGTGTATCGAAAGGAACAACCACAACTCAACGTAGGCGACAAGGTATGGCTACTTCGTCGCAATATCAAGACTACACGACCTTGTGACAAGTTGGACTATTGTAAGCTTGGACCTTTTCATATTTTTGAACAAATTAATCCAGTTGCATATCGATTACGCCTACCAGAGTCTATGAAGATCCATCCTGTATTTCACGTGTCTCTTCTTGAACCATATAAGACAGTGAACATACCAAGAAGAAGACAAGTGCCACCTCCTCCTATAGAAGTGAACAATAATGACGAATTTGAAATAGAAGAAGTCTTAGATTCAAGGCGGCGCTGAAATAGGTTAGAATATCTTGTTCACTGGCATGGATATGATATTAGTGAGCGCACATGGGAACCAGCAAAAAATCTGGCGAATGCAACGAGAAAGGTGGAGACCTTTCGTCAACAACATCCATCGAAACCAAGATGAAGACTTTTCCTATAAAAGAAACAAGATGTAGGCAAGATAACATTCAACTTTCTATCCTTGTTTGTAGCTTCTTTGTATTTTGTGACGCTAAGGAGATGGAGAATCAACAACCAACGGATTTGACTCAAGAGCCTTCATTTGTTGACCTATCGGATGAGACATTACATTGTCGCAGCCCTCAAGGCGACACAGCGAGATGAAGATCTTCAAGAGCAGGCTATGTTCTAGAATAGATGGTGAGGGACCATCAATTGCAACCGAGCAAGCAAAGAACAGAATATGTGGCAAATATTATTCGCCGCATCTTAGACTTTCTACACATGTAATCACCGCTCCTCGTGGAACTCGTCCTTTAAAGGGGGGGTAATGTCACGGACATATACATAGTTACTTATATGATCAGATAGAACTAGATAAAAGAAGGTAAAAATAAGTTAATTCCATAATATCTTTAGAGAAACTTCCTAGAAACTTCATAGACGCTGCTTTGACTTTATAAGTGTCCATAGTAGACTTTTGGATTAGAAACTTGGTCAATAAGTTAGCCACATGTCGCACATGTTGGTAGCTTGAAGACCAAGCTAAATACCTGGCGGACATATAGGAAACTTGCCCTGCAAGTTCGACACGTGTCTTGCAACTTGGACACGTGTCTTGTAAATTGGACACGTGTTGGAGGTCCTGTAGAACATCGCCACTTAGCTCTTAGGTAGATAATATAAATAGAGACAAGAGTGAAGCCTTCTTCACTCTTGTCAACTCCTTTCTTGTTTCCAGTCTAGTTCAAGGGTCTGTAGTTTTTCTTGTCTTTTGGCATTAGCCATTCCAGTTTTTTTTTAATATATATACTTCTTTATATTTATTTCTTTGAAAGAGGTTTCACTTGTTTATTCGACTTCATCCAGTTATTGTCCTTGACATTTCCTCTGGCAACAAGGAACCATCAAAATCAATCTTTAATTCTTCAAAAGTTTCTTCAGTAAACTTATGCCCAATATTTCTTGGATTCCTCAAGCTCTTTTCTCTTGAAGCTCCTTCTACCTGTTCTTTACAATCTTTTGGCAAAGGCCCAGCAACGGGTTTTACCTTCTTATCTACTGCCTTGTATTTTGTTTCAACCATAATCTCTGGCGTTTGAAAAGATTCAATCATATCATAAACTTCTTTCAAATGAATCTGTATAATTTTATCATCATCACCTAATCCAATAGATATAATCAGTTCTAAAGGATCTTCCAATTCATTTTCTTCATAAATACCAATAATCTTTTCATCATCTTCTAATATTTTTAATCCATATAATTCTCTTTCAACAGCACATAATCTTTTTTTCTCATTTCTTTTTAAATCCTCAATTCTCTTATACATAACACTCCCATTTTCAAAAATGCCAATAAATCCTGCATCAAAGGTACATATATCTTACGAGAGTACCTCCCTTTTTGTACCTCCATAATCCCACTTTATAGTGGTACTCCTTAAAAATCCGTAAATTCTTCAATGACTCTTGGCAATGGTTTCTCTCTCAATTTGTCTCGATTACGTTCATGATTTGGAGGAACAGTCAAAAATTGTATTGCCTTTTTTCTATCTTCACTACGAATCCGTGCATAAGCTGATCCATCATCAAGGACTTTTGTCTCCATTTGAGTCGCAATAATGTACGGTTGTCCCAATATAAGAGGATAAGTTATTGCATCTTGAACAAATTTTGTTCCATTGCAACATCACCAATCCGAACCTTCACATCTAGACAAGCACCATACAACTCACCTCGTATATTATTAGCTGCCTGTATTATCCATCCATGCTCTATATCAATTGGCCACTTCTGTTTCATGTAAAGATCCTTAGACATAAGGTTTATTTCTGAACCATGGTCAATCAAGGCAACAACTGGCTCATCTATATCTCCAATCTTTACTAATCCCTCTGTAGTTGCTCTAGCCCAATGCTTTCGAGTATAATGACTCAAAATTTCTTTCTCTTTATCACTAAGATCATCAAAATGTGCTTTTTGATTATAACTCCTTCCTCCATTTGTTGATTGTTTATAACAGTTGCCAATTTCATCTTCTTCATCCTCACATATGTGCGCATCAATAGCATGATTTGATCCAGATTCACCCATTAATTGCCTCTTTCACTTAATATTATCAATAATGACATCATGGAATTCTTTCTTTGCAATACCCAATATTTCCTTCAATGTGAATTCAACTTTAGCATTAAGGACACGTTCTTCAAGCACCCTCTTTAAATCTGTTGCTGCTTCAATATCAGAGAGAAGTTTGTAAGCTGTTGACTTACCTTTTTCTCCTAAGTCTTTTGATTTTTTTTTTGAAGATATTGAAGCATCCTTTGTTGGTAATTCCTGTGATGCCATTTCACGAGCCTTATCTCCCCGAGTCTGTCTTTTTGAAGAATTCCCTTTTCTTGTATCGTTAGAATATTGTCTTCTCTTTTCTTCTATCAAGGCTTCATATTGATTTTTAGCAATATAGGCATGTACTGATAAAGCCTCTACAGGATCTTTCCAACCCGTAGTTCCACGAATTATTGCAGCAGATGCATCTTTGTGTCACGGACACAGAATACAAAGAGAAAATCTAAACAAGAATTTCAAAGAGAACTGGCAAGAACTAGATTGATCAAATGAGTACAAGAGCAACACCAGAGAGGTGAGCTAGAGCTCCAAGAGATGTGTTGTCGAGACTGAAGAACTCTTCAGCCTCGACTCCTATATATATTTTTAAATAAGAAACTTCTTGAGCGACTTCTAACAACTTAGGAAGCTTCTCAAGCAGCTTCTATGAATTATGAGGCTTCTCAAGTAACTTCTACTAGCTAGGAAGCTTCTCAAGCAACTTCCACTAATTAGAAAGCTTCTCAAGAAACTTCTACAAACTGCTAATGGAAACTTCTAGAAGGTTCCAGGGATTTGCTTCTAGAATGTTCTAATTTCTAGAAGGTTCTAAGACTATGTTCCTAACATCACTCCTGCTTTTAGCTTTGAGGTCTCCGAGAAGCAATATTGTTGTCAATCAATACCAACGCAAAAAAATGAAGATCTGTCGCATAATGCCTATTATGAATTCCAATTGTCTTTCACGAGGCAAGTGGTTCATCGGTCCTTGAAACCAACGGTAGTGGCCCATGCCTTCAACTTCCGACCAAGCATGAACTTCCGTGTCCTCATTGTGAAACTGTCCTGCAAACACACCTTCTGGCTGACCATTGTAAGCAGGCTCGACTTCAAATACAATCACCAGCGATCGATTACTTGGTATCTTCCGTCGTCGTCGTGGTGCAGGTGGTTTTTCATCTCGAGGTCGCCTTTGTGAGCTAGTAGGTTGAGATGATATGATTGGTATGGTATCTATCTCTTGGCTATCCATGTCGAAAGACCAAACTATGGCTATCAGAAAAGATCTATTCTATCTTGGAAAAAATAACTACATCAACTATGAATTTTGGTAGTGTTCTCCCCTCCTTTTATATTACTAGATGAGCAAGCTTCAGAAAGAAGTTATCTTTGAGCCGGCTTAGGTTTCTAAGGATATTATTGATGAAACTCTTGTACCTTTTGCGGCGCATTGGTGAGATTTTCGGCCGGCTTCCATGTTCGCTCATTGATATTGTAGCCTCTCCAATGTACAAAATATTCCAATTTTTCCCATTTACGTCGCAAATCTAGCACCTTTTCTACCTCGAATTCCTCGTGGTTCTCGATTTCGATACTAGGTGGCGAACTTTGCACTCTTCCAGAAAAAGACGATTCTCGATAAATCTCCAACAAAAAAATATGAAAGATTGGATGTACCTTCATAGCAGCTGGTAACTCTAGACAGTACGCCACTGGATTGATTTGCTTCAAGATGACAAATGGTCCCAACCTTTGATAGTCCAACTTATCACACGGCTGCTTGATCTTGATATTCTGTCGAAGTAGCCATACCTTATCTCCAGTTTAGAAAATAGGTGCTTGATTTTGAAGTTTATCTGCGGATGTCTTATAAGACTCTTGAGCAAACTGCAATTGTACCTTTAATATAGTTTGAAGCTCTGATAGCTGCTTCACAAATCCTGCAGCTGCTGGGTTGTTATTCGTTGACAGACTTAACAAATCAAGCTTTCAATGGTATCCATAGTTAGAAAAGAATGGTGTTTGTTGAGTTGATGCATGCAAGGTGTTGTTATATGTAAACTCGGCTAACGATAGATATGCGGCCCAATCATCTTGCTGATAGTTGATGCTGCATCTTAGATACTGTTCCAAAACTTGATTCACCCGTTCCGTTTGGCCGTCAGTTTGAGGATGGAAAGTTGAAAAAAGCTTGGTATCCACCTTCAATATTTCAAAAAGAGATCTCCAAAACTTTGATACGAACTGAGTTCCTCGATCCGACATGATATCATCTGGTAGGCCATGATATCGATACACATTGTCAAGAAAGAGCCTTGCTGTATCTTCACTTGACGATGTCTTCTTGCAAGGGACAAAGTGCGCCATCTTTGTAAGTCGATCTACCACAACAAAAATGCTATCGAAATAATTCGATGGTGGCAGGTCTGTAATAAAGTCCATGGAAACTGAAGACCATGATCGCCGTGGAATTGGCAATGGCTATAAAAGTCCATAAGGGCGATGCCGAGGATTTTTAGATCTTGAACAAATGTCGCAAGTGAAGACAAAATCTTTCACATCCTTCCACATTTGGAGCCACCAGAAATCTTAAGAAATAAGTTCCAAAGTCTTATTGAATCCAAAATATCCCGCAGTTGGAAAATCGTGACGAGATTGAAGAACTCGGAGCCGTACTGGTCCTTTCAGAATATACAATCGCTCCTCAAAGTATAAAAGATCTCCTTCCACTTTGAACTTGTCATTATTGGCACGTTGCTTGATATCAACTGCTATTGAATCTTCAATGGTCGCGATACGTACCTGATTGAGGAAGTCAACATCAATTGGTATAATGGCAGCGTGAAGCTGGAATTGCTTTGGCTTCAATAGCATCGTACACTGTTGGTCGAACGCTGCCTCTCCAGCCTTTGATACAAGATACGATCTCCTTGATAATGCGTCAAATAGTCCTTGTTGCTTTCTAGGTCGATAAGTGATAACAAAGTCGAATCTGGATAGCAACATATTCCACCGAGCTTGACGCCGATTCAAAATTCGAGCCGACATGAAATATTCCAAATTCTTATGATCCGTGTATATGGTTACCGGATGTGCCGCTCCTTCGAGAAAGTGACGCCACTCTTGGAAAGAATCCACTATAGCAAGAAGCTCTTTATCATGGATCTCATAGTTGATCTCAATAGTAGAGAACTTTTGAAAATAGAATGCAACTGGATGGAACTTTTCATCAGCACCCATCTGTGAAAGTACGACTCCCAAAGCAAAATCTGAAGCATCGGTTTCCAAATAAAAGGCCTTTGTAAAATCCGGGTGGACCAAGATCGAAGGTGTTGTAAACGCCATCTTAAGATCTTGAAATGCTTTCTCTACTAGGAGTCCCCATTTGAGCTTGTCCTTACATGTCAACCGAGTGAGTGGAGTAACAACTTGGGAATAATTCTTAATAAAAATCCAATAGAAATTAGCAAAACCAAGAAAACATTGTACGTCTTTAACCGTCTTCGGAACCTCCCACGACACGATTGCTTCCACTTTCTTGGGATCCATTTTCAAGCCTTCTGTAATCGCAATGAATCCCAAAAACTCCATCTCAGTTTAGTGAAATAAACACTTCTCCAACTTGGCATAGAGTCCTCGCTCACGTAGTTTTTCAAGGACGAGATGAACATGCTTTTCATGCTCTTTTTTGTTCTTAGAGAATATCTGAATATCATCCAGATAGATGACAACAAAATCATCAAGATGCTCTCGGAAGATGTCATTCATCATGTGTTGAAAAATTGCTGGAGCATTGATAAGACCAAAAGGCATGACAATATACTCGAAATGGCCATATCTTGTACGGAAAGTTGTCTTCCATTTGTCTCCTTATTTAATTCGTATAAGGTTATAGGCTCCTCTTAGATCGATTTTTGTAAAGATCCTTGCCCGTCCAAGTTGTTCAAGAAGACCAAATATCAAGGGTAACGGGTAACGATTCTTCTTTGTTACCTTGTTGAGACCTCAATAGTCCACGCACATCCGTAGCGAGCCATCCTTCTTTTTTACAAATAAGATTGGTGCTTTAGTTGGTGACTTCGAATGGCAAATGAAATTCTTGGCTAGATTCTCATCAATGTACTTCCACAATTCTGCCAACTCCGTCTGCGACAAATTGTAGATTGGGCCAAAAGGGGGTTGTGCTCCTTTTTGCAAGTCTATGACACAATTATATGGTCGGTGCTCCGGTAGCATATCAGCATTCTTCTTTTGAAACACATCTTGAAGATCTTTATATTGCTCTGATATACTTGTTTTCGAAATCTTCTCTTCGCTAATTGGAGTCGCATAAATGACAAACGGTGTACCTTCCTTGGACGATCTTACAAATGCTCTTGCTCTAATAAATAAAGGTTTTTTGATTCAGGGTCTTCTAATTGGTTTACTCTCGGAACGTTCTATTGGAAATGTTATCTTTCGTAACCTCCAATGTATGGTTGGATTATACTTTTTCAACCAAGAAAGACCAAGAATAATAGGACTTGATGGAGTCTTTATAATGTTAAAGATAATATAACTACTATGGTCCTTAAATGCTATTTCTATAGGTTCTGATTCATGAGTGACACTACTAGACAGTAAAGGTCGTCCATCTATGACTTCTACATAAACAGGTTTAGATTTCTGTACTAGAAGGATCTTATGATGTTTAGCATATTCTTCGTCTAAGAAACAAGCGGATGCTCCTGAATCTAGTAATGCTAAGGTTTTAAGCTTCTGAGGACCAAAAAACAAAGGGATTGTAAAACAAAGGGCAGGTTGGGCAGAGAGGGAGGAACCTGATTGTTGTTGCAATTTTTGACTGTCCAGCTGCACGGTTCCTATTGTGGCTGGGCATTTTCGTTTTCCTGAAAAAATGTGCCTCTGGTCTTGACAATGTGTCAATTCTGCTTCTTGGGGCAATTTCCAACCTTGTGGCCTTCTTCACCGCAATATAAGCATAGTTCTTTCTCCATGCGCCGCTTCTTCTCTTCTGGAATGAGGGATTTGACACGTACCGCATCAATTTGCATGTCGTCCGTCTCGAAATGTGAATTCAAAGTGCTTGCTGACATGGTTGAGGCGTGACGAGTCACATGTTGTCTTGAGCATTAGTCTTGGCGATACTGAAATAGGCAGTTGTCACACTTCACAGCTTGGCTAATGATTTCGTTGAGCATTCGTGGATTAGGAAGAGATAATAACAAATCCTTCACATCATCCCTCAAATCCCAATAAAATTGACTCGTCAATGCTTCTTCATCCCAGTTGATGTCAGATGCTAATTGTCTGAAGTCTGATACATAAACTGATGCAGAGCGTGTCCCTTGTCGTAGTGATCGAATCTTTGTTGTAGCCCATCGAGCCTTGTCATGCTTGCCAAATGCTTCCGCAAATGCTTCCAAAAAAGTTTCAAAGTTGTTCAAAATTGATGATCCCTTCTCGAATAAAGGAGCAAACCATGATAGAGCCTGCCCCGTAAGTAGGGTTCCAACCAGTCTAACACGTGACTCCTCCGTTGGATAGCGTTTGGGCTGTAAAATTGTTATTAATCTAATTTGATTGACAAAACCTCGAAACTTGGAGCGTGTACCATCGAACTTATCTGGAAGGCTAACTCGAGGCGCCTTTCGTTGTAGAACTAGTGGTTCTTGTCGAATTACAGACAAAGCTGTTTCTTCTGGTACAAAAACTTGAGGTTGATGAATTCTAGATTGTGTTACTCCAAGTGCTCTATCATTATGAAGTCTTGCAAACGCTCCTTCAATCTCCGCAGTTCTTTGCGATAACATAGCAAGGGCATTCATAATGGTGTCCAACTTGGACTCCAAACTTTTAGTCATACCAATCCCTTGATCTCTAGCCATTCTAAAAGAGAGAAATAATTGATTCTACGAAGAAGAAAATATTGGTTTAGAGGAGGGTACTCCGCAACCTCTAAAACGTCTAAAATCCTTTAAGAAGAGAGGTAATCCACTCTCTCCAAGAAGAATAAGACTCCAATATTGTAATGGGAGAGATATGAGTTTAGAGGAGGATAATCCGCAACCTCTAAAATACTAGTATACCTTCAAGAAGAGGGGTAATCTACACTCTAACAAGAAGGACTAGCTCTAATATCTGAGATGAGAGCAGTCTCGACAAACTGTCACGGACACAGAATACGAAGAGGAAATTTAAACAAGAATTTCAAAGAGAACTGACAAGAACTAGATTGATTAGATGAGTATAAGAGCAACACCAGAGAGGTGAGCTAGAGCTCTAAGAAATGTGTTGTCGAGACTGAAGAACTCTTCAGCCTCGACTCCTATATATACATCTAAATAAGAAACTTCTTGAGCGACTTCTAACAACTTAGGAAGCTTCTCAAGCAGCTTCTATGAATTAGGAGGCTTCTCAAGCAACTTCCACTAACTAGGAAGCTTCTCAAGAAACTTCCACTAACTGCTAATGGAAACTTCTAGAAGGTTCCAGAGACTTGCTTCTAGAATGTTCTAATTTCTAGAAGGTTCTAAGACTATGTCCCTAACACTTTGTACATACCTTTGCTTAAAAGCAGATTTTGAGTTCATTACCAAAGTCTTCTCTTCAAGCCTTGCAAATTTAATTTAAAGATCTTGCATTTCACGTATAAGTTCTTCAATCTCCATATCTTCTTTCTTTGACATAGTTGTTGAAGGTTGAACAATAGGTGCCGTCAACCGTGAAGTGGGCACTTGAATTTTAGGTACCTGCACCATTCTTTGGATACCTCCCCTGTCCTTCCTCTTTTCCTTTTTTGCCAACAACCCTATTGCATCCTCGACCTTCTTCTAATTTGTTATTAATCCTTCATCTTCTTCTATATCTTCAAGAAAAATCTCCAACCTTTCTTGTAATTCTCCATCTGCTGCTTGAAGAAATAACTCAACCTTGTTTGGTTCCAAAGTTACCTTTTTTATTTTTGATAATCAAGAATATTGTCTTTCAAACTCCCTTAATAATTCAGTAGCTTGCAATTTCTTGTTAGGACGCTCAATCCATTCCAAAAATGATTTCTTAGTGACTCGATCAGATTCTTCTAAGAAATATTCATTTCTCAATGCATGAGAGAATTTCTCCCAAGAGCTTCCAAATTGCTCTGTAACTGATTTTACATGTTCTCTTTTCTCTGGTATTGTAGCAAGTCCAATGTCCCTTTCACAGACTCGATTCAATTCCATTTCCCGCATATAATACCTCAAATATTTAGATATGTCCTTCCCATCAAACTGGTCAACCTTGTTAACCACTGCTTGTAATGCTTTGATTGCCAAAGCCTCCTTTCGATCCTTTTCTTGTTGCCGTTGCATAATTAATGTAAAAGCTAGAAACATATTTGCAATGTTCGGGTCTAGATACATATCTTGTCCACCAGAAGAAGCTCCACTAGAAGATCCACTTGAAGCTCCACCCAAAGCTCCATCAATAGCTCCAAAATCCACCTTTTTGTTTTCTTGTGCCATTAATTCCAAATAACTACAACAAAAGCCAATACCTTCCACCCCAAACTTTCATGTCGGGTTCACCACTTATGTCGTATTATGTGTTGTCTCGGTTGGGAATGCACCGGGCACTTGGCTGTAGAAGGTAAAGTACTGTTTGCAAATACTCAAGAAATCCTAATATGTTTCACCCATATATAAGGAACATAACTCGAGCTTCAATTCAAAAGTGTTTAAAAACACTCCTCTTAGTAAAATCAATCTTACATATACCCCAATTACCTTATTTCCTTTGTAATTAAGCAATTTTTATTTTTGTTTATAAGTCCTAATTCTAATCAGTGAGCTTCAACAAGCTATAATTTTTAATCGAACCATCTACTTAGTGTGAAATTTTGCACACACATGCTGGTATAAGCCTTCTACATGCTCAAAAAAACTTAGTCCAATCCAACTTACAGATTGCAAGAAAACGCCCAAAAAGCACACTGATGATGCTCGGCTGCCAATTTGAAGATTGATGCAGAAACTCCAGTGGTGATTTCTCCTCCTTTCACCGTTAACTTCAGCTCAAACTTAGTGCATAGCTCAATCTACAAGTCTTCTATCAGTATACCAAAAATTACATTGATCCAATTAGTGGATCTTTAGTTATCACAGAAACCCTATCCAACCCTAAACTGCCAACTTCCGACAATCCTTTGTATCAAAACTCAAATATCTCCTGATTGCATTGCTAGATTAACACAAAACTTTGTATATACTTAGCACACCCAACAATCCAAATAATATCAAATTTTGAACTATAGATGCTTCACAAATTTTACGAATCACTCAACAATGCAAGCCATCATTGTCTTATATAAAAACCCAAATCACCAATACAAACCCTGACTTTGAATAGCAATTGCTAAGTCTTTCAAAATCCTATGGTCGCAAGCTAAATGCCCTTTGGAACCCCTTTCAAGCTAGCTATCCAATCCTAATCGCTGATCTTCAAATGTCCCCCTCGCTTGCCTTCGGCGGTTTTGTTTGTCCTTAGAGGTCCGATTTCGACCCTGTCTCATATCCAATTTTTCCTTGGATATCAATTCAACTAAATTTAAGGATTTTTAAGTTAAATCCTATTTTCAACTTAATCTTAATATTAACTATAATAACTATTTTCCTTTTCTATCCTATTCTAATTAACTTATGGCTTTTCAAAATCAGTAAAAGAGTTTGTATAGCCTAGAAGAAAATTTTAACAACTAACTTTTATCTGTTAGCTATTAAAACAAGAAAATAATCTAAGAGGCTTCTATAATCCTTTTTTTAAGTATCTTAAGTTCCTATTGAACTAAGATAATCAAGTATTAAATATAAATTGTTCTTATCTATACCTTTTACTATATAAACGTGTTGCAACATGACAACGCCACAGGATTGATCTACTTCTGGATAACAAATAGTCCCAATCTCCGGTAGTCCAACTTATCACATGGCCGCTTGGTCTTGATATTCCATCGAAGCAACTATATTTTATCTCCAATCTTAAAATTAGGTGCCTGATTCCAAAATTTATCCGTGGATGCTTTGTAAGACTCTTGGGCAATTTGCAATTGAAGCTTCAATGTGGTTTGAAGCTCAGATAGCTGCTGCACCAGTCTTTCAGCTGGTGGGTTGTTATTCGCTGACAGACTCAATAGATCAAGCTTCGGATAGTACCCATAGTTGGAAAAGAGTGGTGTTTTTTGAGTCGAGCCATGAAGGGTGTTGTTATATGCAAACTCGGCTAGTGGTAGATATGCAGTCCAATCATCTTGCTGATAGTTGATGCTGCATCGTAAATACTGTTCCAAAACTTGATTCACCTATTGTCGTATTGCATTTACGTGCAGTGTATAAAAATATTAAAAATCTTATATCTATTATTAATATATGTGTGAGTGCTAGAGGTTATTTTAGAAGATATTATAAGGAGAGGATTTATTATAGCCACTTAATTAGTGAATTAAGATGGCTATTTGTTTAGTTCCTACCTTATTTATATCTTAGAATAGACTCTTTTGTAATTAGAAGAAAAATAAAGGTTATTTTACCTTTCTTATTGACTTTTGAGGTAGAATGGATCTTGTGAGGGATAAGAAAGAAGAGCATGGGGTGAATAAGACCCATCCATTAGGATTTGGCTGCCCATGTGAACGTCTCATAGTCTAATATGGAAAGAACGGGAGATATACTCCTCTTGCTAGACCAAGAGGAGAAGGTAGTTTTGAATGGTGAACTTTGGAGAGAGATAGCTCCGAGGAGATAGAAGAATTTGTAATGAAAATTGATATGTGTATTCTACAAGTTGTGAGGATTCTAGAACCTACTCACTTGCTTGTTTTGGAGTTGTGAGCAAAATATTATGCTTATTTTAGTAGAGTAGGGTTTGCTGCCACCTGACGGTTTCCACAAAAACAAAAATCAATACCTTTGGAGCTTTTATGAAAGTTTTATGAGCCGTGAAGTGTCAAAGAGGGCAAATTGTTGCTAGGGTTTGAAGAGCAGAATCAACTAGCTACAAAATCTGGAGTTTGAGAGGCATGCATGCGAAATTTTAGAACAAGTTAGATGATGGAGTGAGCTTTCTAAAAAGCTATTGCATGTCTAATTTGGAGAAGGGAAGTGATCACAACAAAGGCTGAAGTGAAGAGGAGCTTTGCTGCTTTTGCATTTGCTTAGAAGTTTTAGCACCTACTTCTTTTAGCCATAACTTTTAAATGGTAAGTCATCTATTTGTGAAAATTTGATATGTTTTATAATGGATTATTGGCTTTCAATGGGCTATAAGCACGCTTGATTCGACCTTTGGATGAATTTTTAGTGATTTATTTAGTTTCAGCTTATTGTATAACTTGTATTTCTCATATGCGGTTGTATTTTGAGGTATACTTGAATACATACACACTTTGCTTATACCTTTTATATAAGTATATATACTTGTATTTATATCAAGTATTTATATAAGTATTTTCAAGTATTATATATAATATTTATATAAGTATTTGTACAAGTATTATACCAAGGATTATATAAATATTATATCAAGGATTATACAAGTATTATATCAAGTATTTATACAAGTATTTATATAAGTATTTTATACAAGTATTATTCAAGTATTTATACTTTATATTTGTACAAGACTTGTATAAGTATAATACAAGTATAACTTGAAAGCTTGAACAAATATTGTGCAAGTATAGAACATACTTGCACGGCTTCTTCTCATGTTCCCAGCTAGTTCTAGTAGCAGCTAGGAACCCGGCGTTTTTTTAAGACAAATTCTCTTTATCCGACACTATTCTATTTGGCCGTAAGTTTGAGGATGGAATGCCGAAGAAAGTTTGATGTCTACCTTCAATATCTTAAAAAAAGATCTCCAAAACTTTGATACAAATTGGGTTCCTCGATCCGACACGATATCATCTGGTAGACCATGATATCGATATACATTATCAAGGAAGAGCCTTGCTGTATCTTTGCTTGACGATGTCTTCTTGCAAAAGATAAAATGTGCCATCTTCGTAAGTCGATCCACCACAACAAAGATGCTGTCAAATGAATTCGATGGTGGCAGATCTGTAATAAAGTCCATGAAAACTGAAGACCATGGACGACACGAAATGGGCAATGGCTGTAGAAGTCTATAAGGGCGATGTCGAGGGTTCTTGGATCTTAAACAAATATCACTAGAGAGGATGAAATCCTTCACATCCTTCCACATTTGGAGCCACCAGAAATCTCGGGAAATGAGTTCCAAGGTTTTGTTGAATCCGAAATGTCCCGCAGCTGAAAAGTCATGACGAGATTGAAGGACTCAAAGTTGTGTTGGCCCTTTTGGGATATACAGTCGCTCTTCAAAGTATAAGAGATCTCCTTCAAATTTGAACTTGTCATCATTGATACGCTGCTTAATATCAAGGACTATTGAATCTTCAATGGTCACAGTACGTACCTGATTGAGGAAGTCAGCATCAATTAGCACCACAGCAGTACAAATCCTGAATTGCTCTAGCTTTAATAATGTCGTACACTTTTCATCAAGCGTTGCTTCTCTAATCTTTGGCACAAGATATGATCTTTTTGATAAGGCATCGGATAGTCCTTGCTGCTTTCTAGGCCGATAAGTAATAACGAAGTCAAATCTAGATAGCGACATATTCTATCGAGCTTGACGACGGTTTAGAACCTGAGCAGATATAAAATATTTTAGATTCTTGTGATCCGTATATATGGTCACTGGATGCGCAGCTCCTTCGAGGAAGTGACGCCACTCTTGGAAAGAATCCACTATAGCAAGGAGTTCCTTATCATAAATCTCGTAGTTGATCTCAGCCGCAGAAAACTTTCGTGAATAGAATGCAACCGGATGAAGCTTATTGTCGATGCCCATCTATGAAAGTACGGCTCTTAAAGCAAAATCCGAAGCATCGATTTCCAAATAGAAAGCCTTTGCAAAGTTTGGGTGTACCAAGATTGGAGCCATACTAAATGCCGTTTTAAGATTTTGAAATGTTTTTTCTACTAGAGGTCTCCATTTAAGCTTATCCTTACATGTTAATCGAGTGAGTGGAGTAGCAATTTGAGAATAATTCTTGATGAAGATCCGATAGAAGTTAACAAAGCCGAGAAAATATTATACGTCTCTAACCGTCTTTGGAACTTCCCAGGACACAATTGCTACCACCTTCTTGGAATCCATCTTCAAGCCTTCCGTAGTTGCAACAAATCCTAAAAATTCCATCTCAGTTTGGTGAAATAAGCACTTCTCCAACTTGGCGTAGAGTCCTCGCTCGTGTAATTTTTCGAGTACCAAACAAACGTGCTTCTTATGCTTTTCTTCATTCTCAAAAAATATCAAGATATCATCCAGATAAATGACAACAAAATCATCTAGATATTCTCAAAAAATATCGTTCATCATGTGTTGAAAAACCGCTAGAGCATTGGTAAGACCAAATGGCATGACATTATATTCAAAATGACCATACCTTGTACAAAAAGCTGTCTTCCATTCATCTCCTTCTTTGATTCGTACAAGGTTGTAAGCTCCTCTTAGATCAATCTTTGTAAAGATCTTTGCACGTCCAAGTTGTTCTAGAAGACTAAAGATCAAAGATAATGGATAGCGATTCTTCTTTGTCATCTTGTTGAGGCCTCGATAGTCCACGCACATCCGTAGTGAGCCATTCTTCTTCAACCCTTGAATCAGTTGAATTTTTGATTGGGGTTTTGAATGAGCGTGGGCATGGGCGTGGGTTCTTGTTAAATGTATGGATGTGGTGCGTAACTCAGGTCTATGATGGAGTTTGTAGATTGGGCCTGGTGTCTCCTTCTTGCCGATTCTATGGCGCACAATCATATGGTTGATCAATGCAGTAGCGTGTAGTTCTTCTTTGGATACGTCTTGAAAATCCTTGTATTGTTCAGATATACCTACTGTTGCAATCTGCTCTCCATTAGTTGGAGTCGCATAAATGATTAATGGTGTGCCTTCCTTGTATGATCTTACAAACGTTCTTGCTTCAATAAATAAGAAATTTTTGGTTTGAGGTCTTCTTCCAGGCTTGTCCTCAGGTTGTTCCATGGGAAATATTATCCTCCGCAACCTCCAATCTATGGATGGATTATATTTTTCCAATCAAGATAGACCAAGAATAATAGGGTTTGACGCTAGATCTGCCCAGATAGTATAATGTTAAGCAAATATAACACCCTGAAGAATATTACGGGCGTTTTTAGATCTAGATACGTTAATGATATTGTTAATAGCTTAAGATTAATCATCTATTACTTCTACGTGAACAGGTTTGAATTTTTGTACTAAGAGAATTTTGTGACGCTTAGCAAATTCTTGGTCTAAGAAATAAGCAAATGCTCCTGAATCTAATAAGGTTAAGGTTTTTAGTTTTTCAGGACCAAATGACAAAGGAATTGTAAAACAACGAGTAGGTTGAGTAGAAAAAGAGGAACCTGGTTTTGATTTGTTCAGCCGCACGGTTCTTTTTGTGGTTGGGCATGCTTGTTTTCCTGAACAAACGCACCTCTATTCTTGATGCTGCGTCCATTTTGCTTCTTCGGACAGTTTCTAACTCTATGGCCTTTTCCACCACAATAAAAGCACAAACCTTTTTACATACGCTGTCGTACTGCATTTACGTGTAATACATAAAAATATTATATATCTTAAATCTATTGTTAATACATGTGTGAGTGCTAGATGTTATTTTAGAAGATATTATAAGGAGAGGATTTATTATAGCCACTTAGTTAGTGAATTAAGATGGCTATTTATTTTGTTCCTACCTTATTTATATCCTAGAATAGACTCTTTTGTAATTAGAAGAAAGATAAAGGTTATTTTACCTTTCTTGTTGACTTTTGAGGTAGAATGGACCTTGTGAGGAGTAAGAAAGAAAAGCATGGGGTGAATAAGGCCTATCCAATAGGATTTGGCTGCCCATGTGGGCGTGTCATAGTCTAATATGGAAAGAAAGGGAGATATACTCCTCTTGCTAGAGAGAAAAAAAGAGAGCTTTGAATAGTGAACTTTGGAGAGAGATGGCTCCGAGAAGATAGAAAGGTTTGTAATGAAAATTGGGGGATATACCTTTTATACAAGTATATATACTTATATTTATATAAGTATTTATATAAGTATTTTATAAGTATTATATATAATATTTGTACAAGTATTTGTATAAGTATTATATCAAGGATTATATAAGTATTATACAAGTATTTATACAAGTATTATTCAAATATTTATATTTTATATTTGTACAAGACTTGTATAAATATAATACAAGTATAATTTGAAAGCTTGAACAAATACTGTGCAAGTATAGAAGATACTTGCACGGCTTCCTCTCATGTTCCTTGCTAGTTCTAGTAGCAGCTAGGAACCCGGCGTTTTTCCAAGGCGAATTCTCTCTACCTGACAACGCTGCTTCTTTTCTTCTGGAATAAGGGATTTGATACATATCGCATCAATCTGCATGTCCTCTATCTCCGCTTGTGAGTTTAGGCTACTTGCCGATATAATTGCGCCGCAATGACTTGTATATTGTCTAGAGCGTTGGTCTTGGCGACGTTAAAATAGACGGTTATTGTACTTTACAGCTTGGCTAATGGCTTCGTTGAGCGTTCGTGGATCAGGAAGAGATAATAACAAATCCTTCACGTCGTTCTTTAGATCCCAATAGAATTGGCTCATCAATACTTCTTCATCCCAATTGATGCCGCATGCCAATTACCTGAAATCCGATGCATAGACTGATGCAAAGCGAGTCCCTTGTCGTAGTGATCAAATTTTTGTTGTAGCCCACCGAGCCTTGTCATGCTCGCCAAATGCTTCTGCAAATGCTTCCAAAAAAGTCTCAAAGTTGTTCAAAATTGGTGATCATTTTTCAAATAGAGGAGCAAACCACGATAGAGCTTGTCTCATAAGCAAAGTTCCAACCAATCCAACGCGTTATTCCTCCGTCGGATAATGTTCGGGTTGTAGAGCTGTTATTAACTTGATTTGATTGATGAAACCTCGAAACTGAGAGTGTGTGCCATTAAACTTGTCTAGAAGGCTAATACGAGATTCCTTTCGTTGTGGAAGTAATGGTTCTTGTTGAATCACACGTAAAACTACTTCTTTTGGTGCAAAAACTCGAGGCTGATGAAGCCCAAATTGTGCTATTCCGGATGCTCCATCATTATGAAGTCTTGCAAAGACTCCTTCCATCACCGTAGTTCTCTGTGATAACATAGCAAGAACATTCATAATGGCGTCCATCTTCGGCTTCAAACTTTCACTCATATTAATGTCTTGACCTCCAACCATTCTAAGAAAAAAGAAATAATTGTTTCTACAAGGAGGAAATATTGGTTTAGAAGAGGGTACTCCGCAACCTCTAAAACGCCTTAAGACCTTCAAGAAGAGGGGTAATCCACTCTCTCTAAGAAGAATAAGACTTCAATATTATGACAAAAAGATATCAGTTTAGAGGAGGGTAATCTACAACCTCTAAAATATTAGTATACCTTCAAGAAGAGGGGTAATCCACACTCCAATAAGAAAATAACTAATTTTGATATCCAAGGTGAGAGTAGTCTCGACAAACTGTCATGGACACAGAATATAGACTTGAAGTCTAAACAAGAAATTCAAGAAGAACTGGCAGGAACTGCATTAATATCATGGACACAGAATATAGACTTGAAGTCTAAACAAGAAGTTCAAGAAGAACTAGCAGGAATTGGATTAATATCATGGACACAGAATATAGACTTGAAGTCTAAACAAGAAGTTCAAGAAGAATTAGTAGGAACTAGATTAATCAGATGAGTACAAAAACAACACCAGAGAGGTGAGCTAGAGCTCCAAGAGATGTGTTGTTGAGACTGAAGAACTCTTCAGCCTCGACTCCAATATATACTCCTATCTAGGAAGCTTCTCAAGTAGCTTCCTCCAATTAGGGAGCTTCTCAAGCAACTTCTACTAACTAGGAAGATATTAGAAGACTCTGGAAGGTTCTAGAGAGTTCTAAGAAATATCTAGAATATTCTAAAAGGTTCTAACAAGTATGTCCGTGACACTAGGAAGATATTAGAAGGCTTTGGAAGGTTCTAGAGAGTTCTAGGAAACTTTTAGAATATTCTAGAAGGTTCTAATAAGTATGTCCTTGATAATTTTTTCGTTTGGGGTCTTCTTCCAAGCTTGTCCTTAGATTATTCTATGGAAAATGTTATCCTCGACAACCTCCAATCTATGGATGGATTATATTTTTTCAACCATTCTTATTCCAAGAAAGATCAAGAATAATAGGATTTGATGGGATGCTAATAATATTGAAAATAATATAATTACTATGGTCTTTAAACATCACCTCTATAGGTTTTGATTCATAGGTGACACTACCAGAAAATAAAGGTCATCTATCTTTTACTTCTACGTGAACAAGTTTGAATTTCTGTACCAGGAGAATTTTGTGATGCTTAGCAAATTCTTGGTCTAAAAAACAAGCAAATGCTCTTGAATCTAATGAGGCCAAGGTTTTTAATTTTTGAGGACCAAAAGACAAAGGAATTATAAAACAACGGGCAGGTTGAGTAGAAAGTGAGGAACCTGTTTTTGATTTGTCTAGTCGCACGGTTCCTATTGTGGCTGGGCATCCTCGTTTTCTTAAATAAATGCACCTCTATTCATGATGCTGCGTCCATTTTGCTTCTTAGGACAGCTTCCAGCTCTATGGCCTTCTCCATTGCAATAAAAACACAAATCTTTTTCCATATGCTGCTTCTTTTCTTCTGGAATAAGGGCTTTGATACGTATTGCATCAATCTGCATGTCCTCCATTTTTTATTGTAAATTTTGGCTACTTACCGATATAATTGTGCCATGATGACTTGTATGTTGTCTGGAGTGTTGGTCTTGGCAACGCTGAAATAGGCGGTTATTGCACTTCACAGCTTGGCTAATGGCTTCATTGAGCATTTGTGGATCAGGAAGAGATAACAACAAATCTTTCACGTTGTTGTATTGTAATTGTTTATAGTATGTAAAATTCACTCAAAATGCATAATATGTTCATAGGTTTAGATGTGTATTAAAATGATTAGTAAAATAAATGAAAGGGAGTTGGTGTAAGAAAATTTATTTTATATTTTTACTTTGTTTGGTTATGGCTTTTAAATTATATAGAGCCTAAATATTTAGTATAAAGCCTTGAGAGGCAATTGGGGTCCAAAGAAGAAGAATTAAACTACTAAAAGGCCTATTTAGAAAGATGAAGACAAAGTCAAGATGAATGAAGACAAGGGGTGAAGTTCTTCATTCCTATTGGTCAATGGTCATGCCCAATAGGCTTTGAGGAGGCTGCTTGCAACAAGAATAAAGGTTTCGGCAACTTGAAGGAGGCCATTCGAAAATCAGAGACTAGGATTAAAAAGCTTGTTTTTTGGGCTACAATTTTAGTGCAAAAATTGAAAGATTTGGAGTTTTTATGAGGAAGAAGTAGGCGCTTGAAGTTAAGGTGTGCAATTTGTATCTACTATCACTCTTTTGAGAATTGGAGGAGTTGTATGAGAGCTTTTGGAGATCAAGAGGTGCAAATAGAGAGGTGATTTCAAGTTCTACACTTGATATGCAAGATTTTCTACAATAGGAGTTTTGAAGAAGGAGATATTGGGAGTCAAAGACAGCTATTTGAATTCTAAGGCAGTAAGTAGGCCGTTTTATTCATAGTGATGGATTTTGCCATATCTTGAGTTTTTGGACGAATTCTTATCTAAAAATTTTCAAAAAGGTGAATCTTTGTGCTAAGAAGCTATGCATCAAAGTTTCATAGCATTTGGACATTGGATTTGTGAGATATGAAGAATTTAGTATATGGGTGCTTTTAAACAAGGGTTTAAAGCTACTGTTAGGGTTTTTACGGTATCTAAAGATCGATAAAGAATAAACAATTGAAATTTGTTGTGCTAGTTGTTAAAAATATATCAATATTTCATGTGAAATTTTAGCAGATTTGAATAGTTAGATTAAGAGGTATAGATTGATGAAGTTTGCAAAAAATTCCCCTCCTACGGGTGAATGAGGGTTTAGAGTATTTTGATATAGTTGAGTATTTTTGTGAAATAAGGCTTATGTATTGGATGTAATAGCCTTAAAAGAAAAACTTTTATAAAATTTGAGGATTTTATTATTTTGGATCTTGATTGAATATTTAGTTGCAGCTAGAAGCCCAATGCTTTTTTGAGGCAGATTCTCTCTACCACGACAACGTCATTCCTTAGATCCTAATAGAATTGACTCATCAATGCTTCTTCATCCTAATTGATGTTGTATGCTAATTTCCTGAAATCTGATGCATAGACTAATGCAAAGCGAGTCTCTTGTCGTAGTAATTGAATTTTTGTTGTAGCCCATCGAGCCTTATCATGCTCACCAAATGCTTCTGCAAATGCCTCCAAAAAAGTCTCAAAGTTGTTCAAAATTGATGATCTTTTATCAAATAGAGGAGCAAACCATAATAAAGCTTGTCCCATAAACAAAGTTCCAACGAATTCAACCCATGATTCCTCTGTTGGATAATGTTTGGATTGTAGAGTTGTTATTAACTTGATTTGATTGACGAAACCTCAAAATTTGGAGCGTGTGCCATCAAACTTGTTTGGAAGGCTAATTTGAGGTTCCTTTCATTGTAGAAGCAATGGTTCTTGTTGAACCACATGTAAAGTTGCTTCTTTTGGTATAGAAGCTTGAGGCTGATGAAGCTGAGATTGTACTATTCTAGATGCTCAATCATTATGAAGTCTTGCAAAGACTCCTTCCATCACCGTAGTTCTCTGTGATAACGTAGCAAGAACATTCATAATGGCATCCATCTTGGATTCTAAACTTTCACTCATATTAATGTCTTGACCTCCAACCATTCTAAAAGAAAAGAAATAATTGTTTCTACAAGGAGGAAATATTGGTTTACAAGAGGGTACTCTGCAACCTCTAAAATGCCTTAAGACCTTCAAGTAGAGAGATAATCCACTCTCTCCAAGAAGAATAAGACTCCAATATTATAACGGAAAAGATATCAGTTAAGAGGAGGGTAATCCGCAACCTCTAAAATACTAGTGTAGCTTCAAAAAGAGGGATAATCCACACTCCAACAAGAAAGAATTAGCTCTGATATCTGAGATGAGAGTAGTCTCAATAAACTGTCACGGACACAGAGTATAGACTAGAAGTCTAAACAAGAAGTTCAAGAAGAATTGACAAGAACTAGATTCATTAGATGAGTACAAAAACAACACCAGAGAGGTGAATTAGAGCTCCAAGAAATGAGTTGTCAAGACTAAAGAACTCTTCAGCCTCAACTCCAATATATATTCCTACCTAGGAAGCTTCTCAAGCAGCTTCCACCAACTAGGGATCTTCTCAAGCAACTTCCACCAACTACAAAGCTTCTCAAGCAGCTTCCACCAACTAGGGAGCTTTTCAAGCAACTTCTACTAACTAGGAAGCTTCTTAAGTAGCTTCTATCAACTAAGAAGCTTCTCTACCAACTTGAAAGATGCTAAAAGGTCTTGAAAAGTTCTAGGATCTTTCTAAAATATTTTAGAAGGTTCTAACAAGTATGTCCTTGACAATGAGTCAATTTTATTGGGGACTCAGAGATGACGTTGTCGTGTTGTAAATCAAAACATAGTGTGTAAAATATAAAAGAATGTATTAAAATATAAAGATTAAGATTAGAAGAAAGGTTGATAGAAAATTAGTAGTAAGAAGATACAATGGAAATTTACCTTAAAAAGTGAAATTTCTTCAAGTTAGTCCAAAGGAAAAGATTGAGGAAGTGGAAAAGACATGGACTAAGAGGTCTTTTTGACCAAGAGGATAAGGAAGACCAGGACGGAGATGACAAGAAAGGGTCGTGAAGAAGAAGGAGGAGAGTTTTTTTGGAAGGCATAGGATTTTTTTGATAGGTAGTATATATTTTTGTATATAGAGGAAGCTTAGAAAAGATTTTAAGTGTGATTTTTTCTAGATTTGTAGTAGACAAGATAAAAAACTCATAGAAATAATTCTCATGTCTTTTAATTAAGTATCAAGAGAGATATGAGTCATCAAAGTTGCAAGTATCTAAGACTAGGGCAGTAAGGGTTATTAAATTTCAGGCCTTGGTTCTTGGAAACCACTTGGACTTCAGCAACAAAATTTGTTGGGTTTTTGTTTCTTATAGAGTTAACTACTTTGTGTCGAAATCTCAAGTCAATATGATCTCTGAGCAAAGAGTTATGAGTGAAACTGTAACCGGTTTGAATGAAAATAGAAATAGAGTAAAGGTAGGATTGAAGGTTTATATAGGCAGTACATGTGTGTGGGTTTTTTTTGGTATAAAGGGAGTTAGAAGATGAATTTGAGTGTGAAATTTGATAGACATGATCTATGTAAGCTAAGAAAGAGATGAGTGCAAGTTTGATACTCATTAGTCCTATAAATAAAATGTTTTGCTCTTTCAAAGTAACAGGGGTCTATCTCCAAATCAGTGAAGTTTGAGGGAGCATATCTTTGTGATCAAAGTAGTATTTTGAATAAAATTTAATGGGATTTGTAGATATATGAGTCTATTAAGTTGTGTAAAAAACTAATTTCTATTGGAGTTATATTCAAGGAGTTATGAGGAAAATTGTGGTTGGATCTAGAGTTGTTAGAAGGCAAAATTAAAGAAGAAGGATGGAATCTATAACTCAAGTTTGGAGAAGACTTTTGGAGCAATATTTGGAGGGTGTTTACAACATGAGATAAGCTATAAGCCTACCAAATTTCAGCACTTAGTTCTTTTTTAATGAAGAGCAATGAAGGTGTGAAGCAAATGGGGTCTAGAATCAAAGGCAGCATGGAGGGATTACTTTGACAACATAGTTCTCTCTAACCACATGAGCTATAATCAAAAGGTTTATAGGATTTGCTTCTTTACTCTCTTAAGTACCTTGTGTCCAAATTTTGCTTCAATTGATATGATATCCTAGGATTTATGAGCAAAATTGAAGGCGGGTTTCTAAAGGCAGAATATGTTAGGATTAATAAAGTATGTTTTTGTATAAATTCTTCAATTTTATGAACTTTATGAATCTCATCTTGCACTTGAGAAACTAGAGGCAAAAAAAACCCAATGTTTCTTAGGGCTAAGACTCTTATCATGACAACATGAAGGATTTATTGCTATCTTTATCTGACTCTCAAATACTCAACGAAGCAATCAACCAAGCGGTGAAGTGTGACAATCGGCTTTTTCAACGACGTTAAGACCATTATTTCAGAGCTACACAATATCCACAAGGAAACTAATTCTATTTGGCTGCTCCTATTAAGAATGTAGAAGCTCAGTCTGAAACAAAAGACATGCAAATCAATATGGTACATTTCAAGTCCTTCACAACTGAAGAAAAGAAGTGACGATTTGAACAAAACTTTTGCTTATATTATAGAGAGGTAGGCCATAAAGCTGGAAATTGTCCTAAAAAATAGACGCCTCAAACAATAAGACTCAGGAATACAAGCGTGCAAGAAAACAAAGACACCTAGCTACAATAGGGATCGTGTGGTTGAACATCTCAACACCTGTCTCTCAGTTCAACCTTCTCATTGCTTTATGGTACCTTTATTTGTTGGTATTCAAAAATTGCAAACCGATGCTCTATTAGACTCGAGAGCATCTGCTTGCTTTTTAGATGAAGAGTTTGCTAAGCTTTACAAAATTTCTCTTGCGAAGAAACCAAAGCCTATCCATGTAGAAGTCATAGATGGCCGACCTTTGTCTTCTGGTGATATTACTCATGAAACTAAACCATTGAAGGTACATCTTAAAAATCATGAAAGTAACATTGTATTTAATATTATTAAGACCCCTTCATGTCCAATCATTTTGGGGCTATCTTGATCTGATAAATATAATCCATTGATAGATTGGAGGTTGCAAAAAGTGACATTTCCAACAAAACCTTTAAT
Source organism: Physcomitrellopsis africana (assembly GCA_036785485.1). Taxonomy (NCBI): domain Eukaryota; kingdom Viridiplantae; phylum Streptophyta; class Bryopsida; order Funariales; family Funariaceae; genus Physcomitrellopsis; species Physcomitrellopsis africana. The sequence continues at coordinate 166,800 of JAWRVF010000695.1, read as the reverse complement.
GGTGGAATCTGCCAAGATAATGTCTAGAAACAAACCCTTGTTCATAGGTGTGAGGGCCTTCATGAAGGAAACCAAGCATAATACACCTCTTGTCATCTTTGCAACGCTAGCTCAACAAGATGCAACTTTGACTTTGGTTATTCTAGAGCAGTATGAAGAATTCAAGGATGTCTTTGAGAAGAAGATTTCTAACATGCTATCAGAGCATTGATCATATAATTGTGCTATAGATCTCCAAGAAGGAGCACAACCACCATTTGGTCCAATCTATAATTAATCACAAGACAAGCTCTCAGCATTGAAAGTATTCATTGAAGAGAATCTTGCTAAGAACTTCATTCGGCATTCTAAATCTCCAACAGGTACACCTATCCTCTTTGAGAAGAAGAAAGATGGTTCATTACAAATGTGCAAGGATTATCGAGGCTTGAACAAGATCATTGTCAAGAATCGATATCCATTACCACTAATATCCGGACTCTTGAAGCAACTTGATGAAGCCAAAATATACACCAAGATAGATCTTTGTGGAGCTTATAATCTTGTATGAGTAAAGATGGGAGATAAATGGAAGACAGCGTTTTGGACGAGGTATGGACATTTTGAATATAATGTCATGTCTTTTGGATTGACCAATGCACCAGCTATATTTCAACATTTGATGAATAATATTTTTTGAGAGTATTTGGACAAATTTGTTGTTTATTATCTCGATGACATTTTGATCTATTCCAAGAATATTCAAGAACATGAGTATCATGTGAAGTTGGTGTTACAAAAACTTTGGGATGCGGGATTATATGCCGAATTAGACAAATATGTATTCCATCAATCCAAGGTGGAATTTCTTAATTATATTATTTCAGACGAAGGATTATTGATGGATCAGAAGAAGATTCAAGCAATAACGGATTTGGCAGTACCAAAGACGGTACGGGACATGCAATATTTTCTTCGATTTGCCAATTTTTATCACATTTTCATCAAGAACTACTCACAAATTACAGCCCCAATAACGCGATTGACATCAAAGGACAAACTCGAGTGGAGTATTCAAACACAAGAGGCTTTTCAAGAGTTAAAGTCTGCGTTTATAACAGCTCCTATCTTGGTACATCCCGACTTTATAAAGGCCTTCTATTTGGAAACAGATGCTTCTGATTTTGCACTAGGAGCTGTATTATTATAGATGGAGAAGGATGATAAACTTCACCCGTTTGCGTTCTACTCAAGGAAATTTTTGGCACTAGAAATCAACTATGAAATTCACAATAAGGAGTTACTTGCGATAGTTGATTCTTTCCAAAAGTGGCATCATTTATTAGAGGGTGCTGCATATTTGGTGACTGTATATACAGATCACAAGAATTTGAAATATTTCATAACAGCTCAAATTTTGAATCGTCGCCAAGCTCGGTGGAACATGTCATTATTTCAATTTGACTTCATTATCACATATCGACTAGGAAGGCAATAAGGATTATTGGATGCATTATCGAGGAGATCATATCTAGCACCAAAGGCTAGAGATGCAGTATTTGATCAGCAGTGTACAACTTTGCTATAACCAGAACGGTTTTGCCTCCGCACCACCTCCATGATCATACCAATTGATGGTGATTTTTTAGAACAAGTCCGTGGAGCATCAATTGTGGACTAATTAGTCTTGGATGTAAAGCAGCGCTTTGACAAAGACAAGTTCAAGATTGAGGACGTATTATTATATTTTGAAGATTGATTATATATTTCAAAAGGACCAATTTGATTTTATATTCTTCAATCTTGACATGACTTCCCGACCATAGGTCACTTCAGATTCAACAAAACAATGGAGCTTATTTCTCGAGACTTTTAGTGGCCTCAAATGTGGAAGGTAGTGAAGAATTGTGCTATCATGTGACCTCTATTCAAGATCAAAGAATCCTCTATATCGCCCTTTCGAGCTTTTATAATCTCTGCCAATTCCAAAGCGACCGTGGTCTTTAGTATCTATGGACTTCATTACAGATTTGCCACCTTCTGCAACATTTGATGCTATCTACATGATGATAGATCGATTTACAAAAATGACACATTTTGTTCCATGCAAAAAGACAACTTCTTGTGAAGAAATAACAAGATTGTTTATTGACAATATATATCGATATCATGGTTTATCGGATGACATTATTTTGGACCGAGGGCCACAATTTATATCAAAGTTTTGGAGGTCATTTTTTGACATACTGAGGGTAGATATCAAACTCTCTTCTGCCTTCCATCCTCAAATCAATAGTCAAACAGAGCAAGTTAACCAAGTCTTGGAGCAATATCTACAATGTGCGATCAATTATCAACAAGATGATTGAACTACATATCTACCATTGGCGGAATTTGCGTACAATAATTTGGTCCATGCCTCAATCCAACAAACACCTTTTTTTATAAATTATGGATATCATCAAAAACTTGATTTGTTAGGTAAATCCAAAGATAAAATCTAGTAGCTGAAGATCGTGCAAAGTATTTAAGGGAAATCCAAACCACCTTGAAGCTTCAGTTACAGGTAGCTCAAGACTCGTACAAAGCTTCTGTAGACAAATTTTGGATGGATTTTCCTGCTTTTCAAATTAGAGATAAGGTTTGACTCTTGCGATAAAACATCAAGATCACTCGACCTTGCGATGAAACATCAAGACCACTCGACCTTGCGATAAGTTGGATTATAAGAGGTTGGAACCATTCTGCATTCAAGAGCATATCAATCCAATGGTTTATAGGCTAAAATTACCTACATCCATGAAGGTACATCCAGTCTTTCATGTTTCTCTTCTAAAAGCTCATAGCGAATCAACTTTACCAGGACGGATATAGCCACCACCACCTTGTATTGAAATCGAGGACCACGTGGAATATGAGGTGGAACAAGTCCTTGATTTGCGATGGAGATGGGAGAAGTTGGAATATTTAATTCAATGGCGTGGCTATGATGTAAATAAACAGACTTGGGAGCCAGCAAAAAATGTAATAAATGTGCCGCAAAAGATACAAGAATTTCATCAATGATATTCTGATAAACCAAAAGTTGGCCACTAACTAAATGTGAAGATGAAGCCTAATCCGAAAGAATGTATAAGCAGATTCAAAGTCTTATCAAAATATAACTTGTTGCATTTTGCTTTCTTGTAGTTTCAAGATATATAATCTCAAAGTGTATTTAGATATGGCTAGTGGAATGAGGATACTGCACTAGTGATGCCATTGCAATCAAGTAGCTCACAGCGTCGACCTCGAGATGAAGAATTAGAAGAACCAAGAAGATGTTGTCGTGTTGTAACACCTATATATAGTAAAAAGTATGAATAAGAATAAATTCTACTTAATACTTAGTTATCTTAGATCATTAGAAACTTAAGATACTTAAAAAAAGATTTATAGAAGCCTCTTAGATTAACTCTTGTTCTAATAGCTAAAAGATAAAAGTTAGTTATTAAAATTTTCTTTTAGGTTGTAGAAACTAGTTCACGGCTTTTAAAAAAGCCATAAGTTAATAAAAATAGGATAAGAGAAGTAAAAAGTTAATATAGTAGATACTAAGGTTGAATTGAAGATAGGATTAAGTTTAAAAATCCTTAAAATAAGTTAGATCAATACCCAAGGGGTGACCGGATATGTGACAAGGTCGAAATCAGACCTTTAGTCATGTAAACGACCACCAAAGGCAGGTGTTCAAGACATTTGAAGATTGGTGATTAAAATTGAATAGCTAGCTTGAAGGAGGTTCTAAGGGCGTTTAGCTTGTTATCATAGGATTTTGGAAGACTTAGCAATCGCTATTCAAAGTCAGGGTTTGTATGGGTGTTTTAGATTTTATATAAGATAATGATGGCTTGCATTGTTGAGCAATTCGTATAATCTGTATAACATCTATAGTTCAAAATTTGATATTGTTTAGATTGTTAGGTGTACTAAGTGTATACAAAAGTTTGTATTAATCTAGAGATGAAATCAAGAGATATTTGAGCTTTGATACAAAGGGTTGTCGGAAGTTGACAATTTAAGGTTGGATAGGATTTCTATGATAACTAAAGATCCACCAATTGGATCAATGTAAATTTTGGTATGGTGATAAAAGACTTATATTTTGAGCTACATACCAAATTTGAGCTAAAGTTAATTATGGAAGAAGGAGAAATCACCACTGGAGTTTCCACATCAATCTTCAAGTTGGCGGCTGAGTGTCATTAGTGCGCTTTTTGGGTATTTTCTTGCAATCTGTAAGTTGGATTGAGCTAGATTTTTTTGAACATGTAATAGTCTTATACCAACATTCGTGTGCAAAATTTCACACTAAGTGAACAATTGGATTAAAAGTTATAGCTTGTCAAATCTCATTGATTAAGATTAGGCTTACAAACAAAAATAAAAAATTGCCTAATTATAAAAGAAACAAGGAAATTAGGATGTATGTATAGTTGATGTTACTAAGAGGAGTGTTTTTAAATACTTTTGAATCATATTCTTTATATATGGATGAAACATATTAGGGTTTTTTGATTATTTGCAAACACAATTTTACCTTCTACAGCCAGGTGCCCTATGCATTCCCAAACAAGACAATACATAATATGACAACGTCAAAGAATACCAAGTAGCAGGTCACTTGTGATTGTCTTTGAAGCTAAACCAGCTCATGAAGGTAGTGGCAAAATAATATTTTCAGGCTGCTTCTACAATGAAGACACAGAAGTTCAAGCATGGCTCAAGTGGAAGGTGTTGGTCATCACCAATGGCTACAAGGATCCATGAATCATCTACCTTGTGAAAAATAACTAGAGTATATTGCAGAGATTATGTGCCAAATCTTTGATTTTCTATGTTTGTGAGTATACATCTCAAATGACTTCTCAGAGACCTCAAAGCTAGAAGAGGAGGTGATGTCTAAGACATACTTATCAGAACCTACTAAAATATTCTAGAAGATTCTTAAAACTCTCTAGAACCTTTCAGAGCCTTCTAGCATCTTCTTAGTTGGTAGAAGTTGCTTGAGAAGCTTCCTAGTTGGTGGAAGTTGCTTGAGAAGCTTCATAATTGGTGGAAGCTGCTTGAAAAGCTTCCTAGTTGGTGGAAGTTGCTTGAGAAGCTCCCTAGTTGGTGGAAGCTACTTGAGAAGCTTCCTAAGTAGGAGTATATATTGGAATCAAGGTTGAAGAGTTCTTTAGTCTCGACAACACATCTCTTAGAGCTCTAGCTCACTTCTTTGGTGTTGTTTCTTATATTCATCTGATTAATCTAGTTCTTTCCAGTTCTTCTTGAATTTCTTGTTTAGACTTCCAATCTATATTCTACGTCCGTGACAGTATCTCTTAGAATTTTGATTCACCTTTTTTCATATTATTTGTATATTCATTTAGTTAATTTAAATTTTTATCATTTTTTTCTTAAAACCTTTTTCTAATTCAAGTCTATTATTGCATATTTTTGAATCTTTGATAGTGTGTTGAGATTGCTTTCATCTTTACTATAAGAGTTGGATCCTTCTTATTAGAGAGTGGATTATCTTTCTTGTCAAAGATACAAGAATATAAAATAAAAAACTTAAATCAAAATAAGGTATAAAAAAAAAATCAATAAGAACTTGAATTAATTAGATGAGTGCACGAACAACATCAAGACAGATGAGTTAGAACTCCAAGAGATGCATTGTTGAGACTGAAGAACTCTTCAGCCTTGATCCTTATATACATTCATGTTTAGGACGCTTCCTAAGTAGCTTCCATCAAATTAAGAAGTTTCTTGAGTAGCTTTTAGCAACTGGGAAGCTTTTTGAGCTCTTTCTAGTAATTAGGAAGCTTCTTGAGCTCCTTCCACTAATTGGAAAGCTACTTGAGCTCCTTCTATTAACTAGGAAATTTTTCAACCGACTTTTATCAATTAAGAAGCTTCTACAATATTTTAGAAGTTTCTGTGAATCTTTAGAGTGTATGTTCCTAATATCACCCTCTTCTCTAACAACAAGTCCCAAGAGGAGTTTAAACTTACTACATATATAAAAAATCAAGAATATGCTGTAATATTGAAGTTATATATTATGTTCTCCATTCTTGAGCAATGGATTCTACTAGTCCTCAAAAAAATTGCCTATGACCTTGAGATAGTACCTCTGTTATTGAAACATTCCATCCAAGGATTTGATCTTTATTGTGGCCTTCAAAACATCCTCCAAATAAGATCTCGAGACTAAAAAAATTTGCCTTTTGAAGCTCCAACAATATCACTAAAGCTCAAACATTGGAATCAAGACTTGTATGGTTGGATCTTGCTGCTAATAGCTCCAACTAAGGTCATACTTGGCGCTAAATTGTATTGTCCTCACTTTGCTCAATTGAAGGCTGTAAAAATTACATTGGTTCGTTTAAAGCTTATGTGGCAAATAAATCTTTTGAATCTTGTTCTCTCAATGCTTGAAGATTTGATATGGTGATTAACTTGCTTCTACCACTCTATTCTATCTTAAAATAGATAATTACATATTGATGAAGATTTTAGTTTAACTCTCCCTCTCTTTATGAATATTTTTTAAATCCAATCTTCACTAAGAAGTTATCATTGAATACATTTGGATTTGTAGGGATAGAGTTGATGAAATTCTTGTACCTTTTGAGGTGCATTGGCGAGATTTGCAATCAATTCTTATGTACGTTCATTAATGTCATAGCTCCACCAATAAACAAGATATTCTAATTTGTTCCATGCCATGAATAAAATATCTTTTTAATCTCATATTATTCATGGTTTTTAATTTCAATATTAGGCAGCAATTGTTGTACCATTCCTAGAATATGTGACTCTTTATAAGGTTCTAAAAGAGAGACGTGAAAAATTGCATGTATCTTTATAGCAGATGATAATTCTAAGTGATATGCCATTGGATTGATTTGCTTCAGGATAGAAAATGGTCTCAACCTTTGATAGTCCAACTTATTGCATAGCCGCTTAGTCTTGATGTTCCATTGAAGAAATCATAATTTATTTTCAATATGAAAAGCAGATGGTTGATTCCTAAATTTATTTGTAGATGCTTTATAAGCATCTTGAGCTACTTGTAATTGAAGCTTCAAGGTTGTTTGATATTGTGATAGCTGCTTTGCAAATCCTTCAACCATTGGATTATTATTTTTTGACGTACTTCCTAGATCAAGCTTCAGATGATATCCATAGTTGGAATAAAATAGTGTTTGTTGAGTTGAAGCATGAATTATATACAAATTCTATAAATCTCCTCAATAAAGCATCAAACAATCCTTATTGCTTCTGAAGGTGATAAGTGATGACAAAGTTAAATTAAGATAGCAACATATTCTTTTGAATTTGGTAGTGATTAAAAATCCGAGCTGACATAAAATATTCTTAATTTGTATATATAGTTACAGAATATATTACTCCTTCAAGAAAATGAAGCCGTTCTTAAAAATAATCCACAATAGCAAAAAAATCTTTATTGTAGATTTTATAATTAATTTTGGTAGTAGAGAACTTTTGAGAATAAAATACAATAGGATGGAATTTGTTATCTATATCCATTTGTAAAAGTACGACCCCTAGTGCAAAATCTGAAGTATCAGTCTCCAAGTAGAATACCTTTGTAAAGTTTGGATGCACTAATATTTGGACTGTGGTAAATATTATCTTGAGATCTTGAAATGCCTTTTCCGCTTGAGGCTTCTATTATAACTTGTCCTTACATGTTAATTAAGTAAGAGGGGTGGCAACTTGAGAGTAATTTTTGATAAAGATCCAATAGAAGTTAGCAAATCCAAGAAAATATTGTATGTCTCTCATAATCTTCGAAATGGCCCATTACATAATCACCTCTACCTTCTTGGAATCTATTGTCAAATTGTCAATAGATATGATATATCCCAAAAATTCCATCTTAGGTTGGTGAAATACATATTTTTTGGATTTGGCATACAAACATGTATCTCGCAGGTTTTATAATATCAACTTGACATGTCCATCATGTTCTTTCAAATTTTTTGAGTAGATCAAGATATCATCAAGATAAATTATCACAAATTTATCTAAATACTCTCAAAAGATGTTATTCATTAAATATTGGAAGATAGTGGGTGCATTCATTAGTCTAAAGGGCATGACATTATATTCAAAATGTCCATACCTTATTCAAAATACAGTCTTCTATTCATCTAACTCTTTGATCTGTACCAAATTGTATGCTTTACAAAGATCTATGTTAGTATAGATCTTGGCTTGGCCAAGTTATTTCAATAATTTTAAAATTAATGGTAGTGGATAACAATTCTTTATTGTTATTTTATTCAATCCCTGATAATCAACTCACATATGTAAGGAACCATCTTTCTTCTTCACAAAAAATATAGATGCACTTGCTGGAGACTTTGAATGCCTAATAAAGATTTTTGTAAGATTTTAATTAATATAATCCTTCAATACTGAAAGATCATTTTTAGAAAGATTATAGATTGGGCCAAAAGGTGGTTGCGTTCCTTCTTGAAGATCTATAGTACAATTGTATGGTCAATACTCCGGCAATATATCAGCATTTTTTTTCTAAAAAATATTTTGAAATTTATTATATTGCTTTAGAATACTTACCAATGAAGTCATATCTTCTTTAATTAAAGTAGCATATATAACAAATGGTGTACCTTCTTCGGCCGATCTTATAAAAGCCCTTGCTCCAATAAATAAAGATTTATTATTTTAGAGCTTTTTATACATTTTTTTTGTAGGGATCTCCATCGGAAATGTTACTCTTTGCAACCTCCAATCTATAGATGGATTATACTTTTCCAATTAAGATAGCCTAAGAATAATAAGATTTGAAGGAATCCTAATAACATTGAATACAATCTAGCTTCTATGATCTTTGAACGACACTTTTATAGGTGTGGTTTTATGGATGATACTACCAGAACATAAAGATTGTCTATCTATTACTTCTACATGAATAGGTTTGAATTTCTATACTAGAAGAATTTTGTGAAGTTTAGTGAATGCCTCATCTAATAAAGTAGTTGTTTGAAGCTTTTGGGAGCTAAAATATGAAAGAATTATAAAATAATAAACAGATTGAGTAGAAAGAGAAGAACCTAAATAATTTTGTAATGTTGAATTATATTGAAATATTTGATTATCATATTTTACAGCTTAGCTAATGGCTTCATTGAGCGATTGTGGATCCAAAAGTATTAATAACAAATCATTCACATCATCTTTTAATCTCCAATAAAATTAGCTCATTAGGGCTTCTTCATTCCAGTTGATGTTGCACACTAATTGCCTAAAGTCTAATACATAGACTGATACAGAGCATACTCTTTGATGCAATGCTTGGATCTTAGTTGTTGTCCAATGAATCTTGTCACGTTCTCCAAATGCTTATGCAAATGCTTCTATAAAAACTTCAAAGTTATTCAAAATTGGTGATTTTTTTTCAAATAAGAGAGCAAACTATGATAGTGCTTGCCCCATAAACAAGGTACCAACCAATCCAACTTGTGATTCTTCTATCAAATAGGTATGAAGTTGTAGAACTATTATCAATTGAATTTGATTGACAAATCCTTGGAACTTTGAATGGATACCATCATATTTCTCTAGAAGACCAACTCAAGGCTCCTTACATTGTTGATTAGATTTCAAGAAAAAATGGCATCATTTTTTAAAAGAAGCAATGTATCCTTTGATTGTATATAAAAATCATAAGAACTTAGAATACTTTATGTTAACTTGGATTTTTAATTGCTGTTAAACTTGATGGAATATATTATTATCTTGATTTAATTTAATTTAATTGAAAAGCAACAAGGATTATTTGATGCTTTATCAAGGAGATTATATCTTATACCAAGGGCAAGAAAGACAATGTTTGATCAATAATATGCATCTTTATTAAAGCGAGAGCAATTTTACCTTTGAGCTACTATTACATCGATATATATATTGATTCTAGTTTATTAAATGAGATGCGTGCTACAACTACTAATGATACTTTTATCCTTGATATCAAGCATAGCCTCAATGAAAATATTGACAAGTTCAAGTTTTACAAAGATCTTTTATACTTTGAAGAATATTTGTATATCCTAGAAGGACCAACAAAATTGCATATTCTTCAATCTTGCTATGATTTTTCAGTTGCGGATTTTTTTGGATTTAATAAAACCTTGGAATTTATTTCTTAAGATTTTTAGGGGTTTCAAATGTCAAAGGCAGTTAAGGATTTTGTACTTTCTTGTAATATCTATTCAAGGTCTAAAAACCCTCAACATCGTTCTTATGGACTCTTATAGCCCTTGTCTATTTCATAACAATAATGGTCTTCTATCTCAATAGATTTTATTACGGGTCTATTGCCATCTAATTCACTGGACAACATCCTTATGGCAGTTGATGGACTTATAAATATGGCTCATTTTATTCCTTATAAAAAGATTACTTCTATTGAAGAAATGGCAAGCTTCTTTCTTGACAATATATATTGATATCATTGCCTATCAGATGATATTATATTTGATTGAATATTTCAATTCATATCTAAATTTTAGAGATGTCTTTTTGAAATAATGAAGATGGATATTAAACTTTCTTTGACTTTCTATCCTCAAATTGATAACCAAATAGAATGAATTAATCAAGTTTTGGAGCAATATTTACAATATAGCATCAACTATCAATAAGATGATTGAATTTCATATCTACCATGAGATGAATTTGTATATAATAATATTATTTATATTTTAATTCAACAAATACTATTTTATTTCAATTATGGATACCATCTAAAGTTTGATTTATAGAATATATCAAAGAATAATAATCTAACAACCAAAAGATTTATAAAGCAATTATTACAATATTAAACAACTTAGAAGCTTCAATCGCAAGTAGCTCAAGATGCTTATAAGACATCTGTAGATAAATTCAAGAATCAAGTGCATATTTTTCATATTGGAAATAAAGTATAGCTTCTTTGACGGAACATCAAGACCAAGTGGCCATGTAATAAGTTGGACTATCAGAGATTAGGACCATTTTCCATCTAGAAGCAAATTAATTCAATGGCATATTGCTTGGAACTACCATCTTCTATAAAGATATATCTAATTTTTTATATCTCTCTTTTAGAATCTTATAAAGAGTCACATATTCCAGAAAAAATACAACAATTGCCATCTAACATCAAAGTTGAAGATTATGAAGAATAGAAGGTCAAAAAGATGTTTGATTTACGACAAAGGTAGAGCATATTAAAATATCTTATTTATTGGCATGGCTATGATATTAATGAATACATATGGAAAGTGGCCAAAAATCTTGTCAATATGCCTCAAAAGATATAGGAATTTTATTGACTCTATCTCTACAAATCTAAACATGTTTGATGATAATTTCTTCGTGAAGATTGGATTTAAAGAATATTCATAAAAAAAAGAGAATCAAACCAAAGCCTTCATCAATATATAGTCATATGTTTTAAGATAGAATAGAATTTTTAAAAAAAATTAATCACCATGTCAAACCTTTAAGCATTGAGAGAACAAGATTTAAAAGATTCACTTGTTATGTAAGCTTTAAATAAACTAGTGCAGTTTTCACAACCTTCAATTGAGCAAAGTGAGAAGAATACATTTCCGTACTAAGTATGACCATGGTTAGAGCCATTAGGAACAACACCCAACTATGCAAGTCTTGATTCCAATGCTTGAGCTTTAATAATATTGCTTGAGCTTAAAAAAGTGAATTATTTTAAGCTTGAGATCTTATTTAAAAGATATTTTAAAGGCTATAATAAAGATTAGATCCTTGGATGGGATGTTTCAATAACAAAGGTACTAGCTGAAGGCCATAGGTGATTTCTTTGAAGACTTGTAGAACCTATTGCCCAAGAATAAAGAATAAAATACAAAGCTTTATTAGTACAATATATTATTTATTTTTTATATATGTAAGAAGATTTTTGAAGGTATCAGCTTCTCTTGAAATATGTCGCTAGAGAAGGAAGTGATGTTAGAGACATATACTTTGGAAGTTTACAAAACCTTTTAAAACATTCTAGAGATTTTTTAGTTAGTGAAAGTTAGTTGAGAAGTTTTTTAATTAGTGAAAGTAGCTCAAGAAGCTTCATAGTTAGTAGAAAAAGCTCGAAAATCTTCGAAGTTGGAAAAAAGAGTTTGAGAAGCTTCCTAGTTTGATAAAAGCCATCAAAGACACAAGAACATAAAGCAAGAGACTTAAATTAGGACAAGGTTTCAAGAAGTAACTAATAAGAATTTGAATTAAATAAATGAGTATATAAATAATACCAAGAAAGATGAGCTAGAATTCCAAGAGATGTATTGTCGAGATTGAAGAACTCTTCGGCCTTGACCTTTATATATACTCCTATCTAGGATGCTTTTTGAGCAATTTCTATCAAATTAAGAAGCTTTTTGAATAGCTTCTACCAACTTGGAAGCTTCTTGAGCTCCTTCTACTAACTAAGAAACTTCTTGAGCTACTTTTATCAACTAGGAAGATTTTTAATTGACTTTTATTAACTCAAAAAGTTTCTAGAAAGTTCTAGAAGGTCTTGTGAATCTCTGAAGTGTATATCCCTAATATCACCCTCTTTTCTAGTGGCGAGTCTTAAGAGGGGCTCAAACTTACTACATATATAAGAAATTGCAAGAAAAAATCTAAGTTGCTTAATTGTCATAAGTAATAAAGCAATTGGATTTTATATATGGTTGAAGTTACCAAGAAGAGTATTTTTAAGCACTTTGTATTGACTTAAGCCCTCTAAAATTAAAATTCAAATCATGTTCTTTTTATATGGATAAAACCTATTAAGAGTTCTTGAAGATTTGTGAATTACAACCTCACCTTCCTTAGCGAGGTGCTCGGAGCTGTTGTACTGTAATTACTTACAATATGTAAAAATTAGTTAAAACATATTATATATTTATGAGTCTAGATGTATATTAGAATGGTTAGTAAATTAAATTAAAAATAGTTGATAGAAGAACTTTATTTTATTTTATTTTTATTTATTTTGATTATGATATTTAAAAATTATAAAATCTAAATATTTAATATGAAGCCTTGAAAAAAAGTGGAAGCCTAAGGATAAAAATTTTAGCTATCAGTAGGTTAATTAAGAAGGATGAAATCAAGGCATGGTCGGATGAAGGCAAGGAATGAAAAACTTCATCCCTATTGATTGAATATCATGCCCAATGGGCTTTGAGGAGGCTACCTACAATCTTAACAAGGATTTCTGTGACTTTAAGGAGGGCATTAGAAAATCAAAGACTAGGATTAGAAATCTTGTTTTTTGTACTATAATTTTGGTATAAAAATCGAGGAATTTGCAATTTTAATGAGGGAGGAGAAGATGCTTGAAGTTAAAATATACAAATATTATCTATTGTCACTCTTTTGAAGATTTGAAGAGTTTTATGAGAGCTTTTGGAGATCAAAAGATGCAACTAGAGAGGTGATTTTAAGTTCTACACTTGATGTAGAAGATTTATTATATTTGGAATTTTGAAGAAGGAGATATTGGGAATCAAAGACAACAAATTAAATTCCAAGGCAATAAATAGGCTGTTTTGTTGATAGTGATGGGATTTGCCATATCCTAAATTTTTGGATGAATTTTTATCTCAAACTTTTTAAAAAGATATATTATTATGCTAAATTTTATCATGTCCGGCTAGCTCCTCCTCCTATCTATTGTACACTGAGTGCCCGAAACTCATGAATAAGTTCAAAAAGAAACTCGTAATCCAGAGTCAGATGAGATTTTATTAAGTACGTTTATCTAGTCGTGTGTTACCACTCTTTCAACTTCCTCTTTTGATGTTTTGGAGCAGCTTTCTTGTTTTACAGTTTACATTAGATGTGAAGTGAAGGGCCCTTTCTAGTACTTGGAGTACCTTTCCCCTAGTCACTCCGTATGCAATTATGATACGAATTTACTTTAGGTTTGCTTTATCTATTTCGAGATGCTCCTGCTCTATTTTGAACGAGAGTTTGGTAGTTGAAGCAAGTAATAAATAAACTTGATGATCTGCAGTGAAGACTTGGAAGCCCAGGTAGTTTGATGGTCCTTTCATACATTCTCAATCCTTGTGAAATTTTTGTAAAGGTTCGCGACCAGTCTGGATCTTATCCAGCCATGGAACATCGCCATGTTCTCACTTTCTAGGGAAACGCTTCGAATGACCCTATGAAAGGTTTTGCACAGTAGTTCACTATACATGCCATTCAAAATCCTTCTGACCTTTTACAAATTCATGTTGTGAACCGGAAACCAATAGGAGTTCGAAAACATCCTCAGTTTTATTCTTGATCTCAGAACTACACCCCCAATATGCTTGAGAATTTCTACAAGATAAGAATCCTACTAAAATACACGCTAATCTCTATAAGAGTGTGGAATCACTTATTAGCTTAAGTCCTACGTCCAATGGATTACGAGGAGAGAGCGAGGGAGGCTGAATCAAAATTCTATTCCGGGCTCAATTTGTGGTGGACATTCTCCCACCATTGCATCCAGATTTGTAAGGCAAATCGATACAATGCAAAATCGAGTGGTGTTCACAGGAACAATAGGGCAGTGGCGAGAGCTCCGAATGAATAGACAACGGAAAAGGTGATGGGAAGGGTAGAGGCAGCAGCAGGCTGGCCGGGGCTGGTGCTCTGGCCCTGGTTGCTGTAGGCAACCATGACGGAATCCTGAGCCTGTAAGCACGTCGGGACGAGGATATAGTTCATGTCATTGTAAGAGACGTCAATGTGTTTGATGTTTTTGTGGTTGCAGAAGGAGGAGGGGATGGAGCCCGTGAGATGGTTGGACTTGAGGTCCAGCTTCTCCAGGCTCTCGATGCCGGCTAAGTTGGAGGGGATGTCGTCTCGGAGATTGGCGTTGTTGATAGTGATGGACACGAGGTTGTTGGAGAATTCGCCCCACTGCAAGGGGATGGGGCCATTGAAGAGAACCCACTGGATCTTGAGCTTTCGCAGATAAGTGAGATTCACCAGCCCTGCGCCCACGGTTCCCCCTTGGTAGCTTGTGTCGCGGTAGGTCTGCTGATTATACGCTGACGTTCCCTCGATCTCAAGCTCCAGGATGGCGCCATCTCCCTCTCGACACTTGACGCCGCTCCATGTGCAGCAATTGGTGCTTGCATCCCAGGTTGAAAACACCATGTTCCTGTCAATAAACCCCGACTTGAAATCTAGCAATATCTGCCTATCCGTGGCCGAGCAGTCCCACGCTCTGCATCCAGAGATGGCCAACAAGAGCCCTACCGCAAGTTGAACGAGCATATCGAGCTTTCGTGCTACATTGCTGTCGCTTTTCATTTTCTTTGCGACCCCAACCATCTCTTCCGAATTCGGCGAATTGCGCAGCAGAAAAAATATCAACTTGACTCTGTTCAACGTACCGCAAAATCAGCCATCAAAGGCAGATTCTAGTCGTAGAAATCAAGTGAGAGACAAACAATAGTCAAGATCTGAGATTAGCAAATTCCAAAGTAGGTAATCTGCTATTCTACTCCGAGCTAAGGAAACTCAAATGGCATCATTCATCGATTCTAAAACAACTGGGTTTCTTATACATTCAGAAAACCTACAAATGTAAAAGAATGTATAGAAAACCTACAAATGCGTCCAAAGGGATAGATCTGCTTCGAACACCGCAGGTAATAGATGGCGCTGACTGGAGCGTAACTCTGAATTCTCAGAAATTGGATGACGAAGACTAGAATGCTAACTCCAGAGTAGTCTGATCTCATACAATGTGGTTGCCGTGCACTTGGTGTACCGCAGCTTCACCGTTACACACAAACTCCGGGCACAGCGCGTGTATTAACACAGTAAATTTGAAAAAGCTGAGGCATGTATGGGGTAGAGCAGAAGAACTTCGCACCTTTCTTGTCATTGAAAGCAGTCTTACTTACAGGCTGTGAGACAGACTGCTACGACGACAGAACGTGCAGAGACCGATTCAACGAGACGCAATCGGAAGCAGACGGATACCGGTCACCTATTCACGATTGAAGCTCTGTCCCAGCTAAAATGTCATTTATCACAGCTCACCGCATCACATTCATCAGAACCCCACTCAGCTTCCTATAATCTAGCTCTCTCTGTCCACTTCAGTACTACGGTTCAGCAACAACCTCAGTACTAGCTCACAACACCCATGAAGCCTCCAAGACCATGGAACTGCAGGAACAGCCAACCTGAAACGCTACAGGGCCAACATATGGGCACTTTTTCAGAAAAAAAGACAACCTCAACTCACATTTTCCAACGAAATTAACCCGCACGGCCGAAACTGTTGGACTGTAGAAAGTTATACGACTGGTCCGATCTGAGCTAGTCTAAGTGTGGTTTGATAAATTAAGTGGGACGTTGTACAGGTGGTGAGAGATTGCCGTGGCATCAACCTGGGCGGGGGAATCCAAAAGCGGGCACTGGATCATGTGAATGGTGACTTGGTTGGTAGACGGCGATTGCCGGTAGGGTTAGTCGATGCGTCGCGTTCAGGAGGAGGAGGGCTAAGGAGTAGTGGCGATGGATGGTGGTTGAGTAAGACCAGCAGGTACCATTGGGAACTGGCATTGAATCGGTGATGGCCAAGGACAGCATTATAAATGCAATTGCTGCTGCTGCTGCAGCTCCTCCTCCTTAGGATTGGATCATCTAAACTGAACTGAACTGCACTTAACAGGAATCACTCAACGCCCCTTGTCAGGCCTTGTGCAGCATTATTGCACGCTCCTTGCAGGCTTCAGCGATGATCGTGGCTGCCTTGCTTGCTTGCTTGTGTGGGCTAATATCTGGCGTGGTTTCCGTAAGGTCCACCGTCCC
The DNA here is from genome assembly GCA_036785485.1 of Physcomitrellopsis africana. Classification (NCBI taxonomy): domain Eukaryota; kingdom Viridiplantae; phylum Streptophyta; class Bryopsida; order Funariales; family Funariaceae; genus Physcomitrellopsis; species Physcomitrellopsis africana. Next base: position 149,907 of record JAWRVF010000695.1, on the reverse strand, counting down.
TTGACCACTGACATGGTGACACGTTGACGACACGTGGCAGCATGATGAACACAAGCAAAGTGTCTGTTGGTGGGTTGGCGAAATTTAAGGGGTTTAATTTGAGGAGTAACAACCCATCTTATGGCTTGATGTTCTTGTTACAAAATAGGCATAGAAAGAACAAATCAATTAATAAAAATGTGTGATTTATTTATCCATGTATGTATATGGAGGTCAAATGTATGTATGACTTAGTTGCTATGAGGGACTCTATTTTGCTACCTAATTCTATTTCTACCTCTTCTATAGAGTGATCAAATTATTCTAAATATTTCAATATTTGTTTGACATTTTAAATATTTCAAAATATACTAGTGTTTCAAAAAATATATTTTTAAAATTTTAAAAATAAGATTTAGATATTAAAATATTACAAAAGAATAAATATCATCCAAGGAGTTGTATAATCTAATACATTCTTTTGGTTGAAGAAGAAAAATACCTTAATTAAAAATATTAATCCAATTAATAGAATATATAAATAATAAATACTTTCAAAATTTTATATCTTATAGAGTAATGCCAAGTTCTAAGCTTGCTTCTTATAAAGTCATAAATTTTTGTTTATTAATATTAAAAAGTATTTTTTTGCTATAGATTATTTTAATAAAGATTTACAATTCTACTATCTTCAATAAAAGAGTTGATTTTTTAAAAATTTAAAAACTTTAGAAGCCTATTATAATAACATATTCTATATTATGTAGAATGATTTAGAATTCTTAAGTTGTAGATATTTAATTACTATTTTCTATCTTTGACTTATTTTTTTTTAATTTATAAAACTAAAATATTATTTATAATAAAGATTTTATATCAAAATAAAATCATGCAATAAATTTCTTTTAATTCTTGGCTTTATTTCCACCATTATTTATTGTATAAAGTTTATATCATTAGATTCATATGGATGCAATATATGTAACTCTTATTTTGCTAATGAAGCTATTAATGTATTTGTTGGATCTAAAATTCCTAAGCTCCTCTATTCTTAATTATTATAATACAATTCTAATCAACTTTTAAATTTACCATTGTTTAAAGCTTGCCTTATATGCAAATCATTGATTTTTTTTTTTTTTTTTTTTTTTTTCTAATTATTTTAAGGAATCTTGTCAAAATAAAAATGAAGTAATATAAAAAAAAATAAAAATATATTATTTATGATAAAGGTTTTTTTAGCCACAATAAATTTAATGAAATATCATTGATTAAGTTTTTTTATACAATCAATAAGAAATTAGTCTCTAATTTTGATTGCCAAAAAATATATCAAATAGACCATCTAATGATTTTTTAATTTTATATATCCACATATTCTTAGCCAACTCCATTAATTTAATAATCTTGGATTTTTTCTTATATTCTAATAAATTCCGGATTTAATGTAATTAATATTTAAACTTTAAGTCTAATTTAATTTATATAAAATAATAATTTTATTTATAATTAATTTTTTATTTTTTTTGATAATAAATATAGAATCATCAATATATTGACTTATTTCCTATTGTTTTTCATATTTAAAATCCTTATGCTTGTAATACTACCATTTGCTAGAGCCTTTTAGAAGGTAGCACTAAGTACTTCTAATACAATAAGAAATAAATATAGTACCAAAAGATAGCCTTGTTTGCATGAATAACTAAGATGTTTGTGAACCATTGATACATACTAAGATTCTTATTTTATAAATAATTATTTTATGATATTTCTAAACTTAGTGTAGAAGTCTAATTTTTTAAAGTCTTTTTTAATCTTGACATAATAATATCCTTGGTGACAAAGCATCTTTTAATTGCTTTAGACAATGAATATGTTAGAATTTTAATATAGCCATATTTGCTTTAAGTTGATAGTTGCTTATTACTTTTGGACTTCTATCAATAGATGATATTAAATTGATGCTAATAGATCTTTTCCTATAACAAAGGAAACTTAAAGCTAGTTAAAAGAAAGTTTTAATAAAAAAAGTTAAAATTAATATATATATTCAAAATATAAACATGAATGTTATTTTATAATATAAAATAATATTTATTTTTTTAGTTTATTTTTTTATTTTTTTATTTTTTTAAAATCAAAATATCATTTGGATATGATTATTCAATTGCAAACTTTTATATTTAGATATATAAACTATTAAAAAAATTAGTCATTAAAAAGATTCTTTTTTATAAACATATTATAATTATATGATTTTTTTAAATTTTTATCTTAGCTTTAATAATATTATATTTAATTTAATCTAACATAGAAGAGTATGTAATAGAATATTTTTATAGTTACATAAGAAAACATTACAAAAAAAACTTATCAGACAATCTTTTAATTGGATAGCTTAATATATGCCAATACCTTTGTTGTACACAAATACATTATGTAAATATCATATTGTGCAATCAAGTGAGAATTTCTAATTTGAAGATCAATCAAAGCAAATACTTTATATGTGCTATATGCATAGGCATATCATTTGCATGATTGACAACAACTAACAATGATCATATATATTCTACATTAAGTAAGTTGTGGTGATTATTACACTATCGTTGTTGTGTAGTGACACAACCATTAGGTGAAAGAGACAAGGAATAACTATAATATATAGAAACTCAAATAGAAAAATTTGAGCAAATTTATCTTAGAATTATAGATAATAAAGAAGAAAATAGAAAAAAGTTAAAAGGCTAATGTTGCCTTTTTATAGGAGAGATTTCTACTTATTTTGTATGGCCATAAATAAGGCAAAATAAAGTATATTAGAAAAATAAATAATATAAGAATCAGTAGAGAGGAGTTAAGAATAGATTTGAAAAAAATTTACCTCAAAAATTTCAAAATAGATACCTAGAGAGGATCAGTTATGAGCCAGGATTGGAATCAGATCCTAAGGTACAAAACTGCATACCTACGGTGGGTCGAGAGTTCTTTGGTAGATTAGAAGATAGATTTAGAGAGTAGACTAGAGTATCTTTCATTAAGTGTTGATTGGAAGTGATTTGATTTTGTTATAACTTTGTAAGGGCTTTACAAAGTCATTGTTGATTTTGGTGACTCTGATTTTTGAGAAATATATTAGGATTTATATTTTTGAGCATTTTGTAAGATTGGTTATAGATCTATAGGTGAGATTTTGTGAGTTGGTGCGTACAATTGTGCTTCCAAGGTGTTGTAAATTTTTGATTGATCTAATAGTTTGATCAAAGATTATTAAAGTTTATGTGGATTGGGGTCTTAGAAATTGGGAATTGAGGGTCATTTAGGTTTTCTGAGATGGCTAGCAATCTATTAATTGGATTGGAGTAAAATTTGTGTTTATGTATTGAAAACTTAATTTTCTATATGCATGTAAAATTTGAAAGCAACTGAATGGTATAAGAAGGAGATATTAGCACTATACAATTAGCATTAAGGTTGGAGAAGGAGGCCAACCAATACTTAATTGAATTTTTGGGTTGAATTTCTTGCTGGTCAGTTTGATCCTCTTCAAATTTTATATACTTGTTGCCAACTTTGTTTTTAAGAGGTGTGTAAATTTTTAAGCAAGATCAACAATTTAATCAATAGATATTAAGATTCTAAATTGCCCTAAGATTGAAATAAGTTAGACTAGGGTTGACTATGGTTTAGTTAGGGTTTGTTTTAGGATTTGTTGGGATTTGACCAAGATTGATTCGGATTTAGTTAAGATTTGATTAAAGATTATTTAGAGATTGATTAGAGAGATTAAAACTAATTATTATTATTTCTTTTTATTTTCTATAGCCAAGTGCTTAGAGTATTTTTGAGCAAGACTTCACGACATATAACATATTTGCTGAATCCGACGTGAATAGCTTGAGATAGAAGGTAATTGGATATTTTTTAGTTTATTTGAACTATGGAGAAAGAAGACAAGAAAATGGAAGGAAGAGCTATAGGTGGTATTTCAAGTGGAGCTACAAGCGGAAGTATTAGTGGAGGACAAGATATATATTTTGATTCTAAATTTGCAAGCATGTTTAAAGCATTCACAACATGTTTAAAGCATTCACAACATGTTTAAAGCATTCACAACATGTTTAAAGTATATTTAAAGTATGTTTAAAGCAATAGCAACAGCTTAAAGACCACAAAGAAGGTATGGCAAATAAAGTATTACAGGCAGTTGTAAACAAATTTAATCAATTTGAAGGGAAGTATATCATAAGATATCTAAGATATTATGTAAAGGAAATGGAATTGAAGCATGTTTTTGAAAAAGAGATGGTTCAATTATTTGAATTAACTACTGCACCAGAAGTAAGGAATCATATGAAGTCCATCATAGGACATGTTGGAGTTTCATGGGAGAAATTTTTTCAAACAATGAGGGATGAATATTTTTTAGAAGACAAAGATTGGATTACAAAGAAGTCATTTTTTGAATGGATTGAAAGGCCTAAGAAGGATCTTCAAGCAATAGAATTATTAAGACAATTTGAAAGATAATATTCTCATTTATTAAAGAAGGAGAAGTAATTGTTGGATCCAAGTAAAGTAGAATTCTTTCTTCAAGCAGCTAATGCAGAGTTGTAGGAAAAGTTGGAAATATTGCTTGAAGATAAAAAAGAGGAAGAAGGATTGACATCAAATTGGAAAAAAATAGAAGAGGCAATAGGATTGCTTACAAAAAGAGAAAGGAGAAAGGATAAGGTGGATAGTCAAAGACCATTGCAAGCATCTAAGGTAAAATTGCCTACCAATCATCCTATATCTATGATTCAATCTTCAATATCCACATCAAAGAAAGAAGAAATGAATATGGATGAGATCATATGTGGGATGAGAGATTTACAAATAAAATTTGAAAAACTTGAAGAAAAAGGTGAATCATCAAAGGCTTCAATAAGACAAAATTCAAGACCAATCAAAGGTATAATGTATGTGGTGTGATAGTATGAAACATTCAAGAAGAGAGTATGAAGGTTTTACAAAGGCGCTACGCAAAGGAGTTGTTTTTCTTAAAGATGGTATGATATATTTGAAAGAAAGTAGAGAAAAATTAGAAACAAATTTTCGTAAAAGAAGAATGAAGGTATTTATGAGAGATTCTTTTAAAGTGTATACAATCTCAAGTAAGAAAGCATCAATATATTAGGTGGAAGCAAATCAAAGAAAATATTTAAGTATAAATCTTGAACTTCTAGGAGAATTGTGCGCTTTGTAGATAAGTGCAATGAATTATGTCAAAAAAAGAAAGTTTATTGTAAATAATTTAAAACATATTAGTAATAATATTCGGCAAATTATTAGATAAAATGATCTAGTAGATAGATTATCAATGCATGCTCATATTGCAAGGAGTTAATATGAAGCTTTAATAAAAGAAAAATGAAGAAGAAATGAAAATAATGAAGGGCCATCAAAAAAGACCATAGGAAGAGATAAAACAAGGCAATAAAAAAATCCTATGTATGAGGAGGAAGTGGAGAATGTTTCTATAAAGGAGAAGAAAATTCTAAAAGAAAAGAGAAAGACTCTTGCCTACAAATTACAATCAAATATTGAGACTGCTAAAGATTTGAAGAAGATATTAGAAGAACAAATTTTAGGAGAGAAGGTCAAATTTACAATTGGTGAAATTTTGGAAATTACAAAGTGTGAATTTCATGAAGTTATTATTGATACAATAAAGAGAAAATAGCAATTTATATGAGATATTATGATACCAAATATACAAGGAACAAAGGCAATGAAAAATAGTGTAGATGAAGAAGATAAAATATGAGTTTTAGGAAATGTTTCACGAGTTGGACTTATAAAAGAAGGAAATATAATTCAACCATCTAGTTATTATTTCCGAAATCATTAGGCAAAGGCTGCTACAGAAACTTTAATAAAATTGGAGAATTTGGAAGAACCAATTATGGCATTAATTAATCATGGTTCTAAAATCAATTTGATATTAAAAGAGCTATATAAAATAAAAAAATGGCCTATTGATATTAAACATGGATAGATGATAAGATCAACAAATAATTTGAAGGGAGATTTATATGGAACTTGTTCAAATATCAAGGTAATAATAAGAGATGTTATGCATGAACAATATTTCTTTGTTCAAGAAATGTCTACATAATTTATTATATTGGGACAACCATATATTACCACCACACAAATGGAGACAAAGGTAATAGATGATGATTCAGTCTATGCATAGATAAGAAGCTAAGATGGAATGAGAGCAGTTCAATTTTTGATTGTTTGTGCCAATCATGAAAGAAATCATGATAAGTTGAGAGAGAAACCATTATCAAATGAAAATTTTGAAGACCTTGAGGGTTTTTACCAAGCACCATTGTAAAGTAGGATTGCAATGGATTAGAGAAAGAAATACTGCTGCTCAGTTTAAAAGAGAAGGTATTATCTATTGGGCTTATTGGATTGAGACAAGATTGTGTATTATCTTTTAAAACTATTGATAAGATGAAAAGGATATATAGATGTTATATTAAAAATATGGAGCAAATGTTAAAAGAAAAGAGAGAATTGATTGAAGACAAATTTATTTCAAAAGCATTTGAAGAAGTTGGATTTGCAGATACTATAGAAGAATTAAATTATTTGTTGTAATATGGATTACAAGGAGAGAATAGAGTTATTAATATATGTTCAAAAAAATATTATGATGAAATTCAAAAATTTATAGAAATCTTAAGTCACCAAGAGGTACATGTCAAGACTAAGTATAAATCCGTAGAAAAAAAGGTTAAACTCGTCGCTTTGCTATTACCATTGGATTGTGAAGAAAGGGTGAAGGGAGCATCTATACAACCAAATTTAAAGGATCCTAAGAAAGTAGGGCATGAATTCACAGATACTACATTAGATGGATTAAAAATTGGATGTGATGGATTTTTGACAAAATATGAAGAAGAATATTTTAGAAAAATACTTTTACAATATAAAAAGGCTTTTGCATTTGAAACATATGAAATTAGATGTGTTGATTTAAATATTGTAGCACCTATGGTTATTTTTACTATTCTTCATGAACCATAGAATTTACAGCCAATTTCAGTGTCAAAAGCATATTTATCCAAATTAATAAGTTTATTCAACAAAAAGATTAAAATAGAGATTTTAAAACCATCTATTATACCTTATTCTAATCGATGGTTTACAATACCAAAGAAAAACAAAACAATGAGGTTTATACAAGATATGCAATGTGTGAATAAAGTAACTATTAGAAATATGGATTTAAGTCCAATTGTGGATAAATTTGCAGAAGCATTTGCTGGAAGAGCAATCTATTCAATGGGTGATCTTTACTCAGGATATGATCAATTCCAATTGGCAATACAAAGTAGAGATTTAACTACTATGAAGACTCTATTGGGTTTATCAAAGATGTGTACATTGCCTCAAGGGGCTACTAATTCAACAACTCATATGATGAATGTAATGAACAAAGTATTGAGGAACTTTATACCAAAAAAGACTATGCTATTCTTAAATGATATTCTAATTAAAAGATGTGCAGAAGAAGAAAAAGATGAAACATTGGATCAAAAAGGTTGTAGAAGATTTGTTGCAAATCATATTATTGATTGTGAAATTTTTTTATTACGATTGGAAGAGATACATTTGATCTTATCAGGTACTAAATCTATATTTGGAATAAATGAGATACTTGTTGTTGGACACATCTATGGATCTTATGGATGTAAGCCAAGTATTGAAAAGGTTGATATTATTAAAAAGATGAAAGAATGTACAAATATAACAAAAGTTAGAAGATTTTTAGGAGTATGTATTTTCTATCATATATGGATACCTCATTTTGCACATGTAGCAAATCAGTTATATGAGTTGTTAAGAAAGAATCAAAAATTTCAATGGAAAAAAAAAAAATAAAAGCTATGGAAAAATTGAAGGTACTTCTTTCTTCACCTCTAACTTTGAAGAAAGTAGATTATGAATGTGGAAGGCCGGTGATATTGAGAGTTGATGCAAGTCCAATTGGAATAGATTAGACAATTACACAAGATGATGAACAAAGGAATAGATATATAGTAAGATTTAGAATAAAGGTTTTGATTATTAGACAAAGGGCATATGCACAAATTAAAAGAGAGTTATGGGATATAATAATAGCTATGAAAAATGAAAAAGGATATTTGATAGAAGCTTCAATAGTTATAGAAACAAATTATCTACCTTTATTGGATATGATTACAAGTTGTTTAACTCCTGATATTTCTATAATAAGATAGATAGTGTATATTAAATCTATGAATCTAGAATTTAAGCACATTTCAGGAAAAGATAATTCAATTGCAAATATGTTATCAAGGGCGAGGTATTATGATGAAAAAGATATGATTGATTTTGAAGATGATGTGGGCACAAAGTTTTACACTCATGCATTATCAAAGGAAGAAGGTGTATATTTGAATATACCATTGGAATCAATTTCAAGAGATTTATATGAAGGTGAATAGAAAGATGTTAGAAAGTATCTAAATATATTAAAGCAACAAGAAGATCGAATAAATAAAAAATTTTAAAAAATCCATAAAAAGGCCCATAAATATTTCTTACATGATAGATATTTATGGAAGCATCCAAATAAAAGAAGAGAAGTACCACAGTGAATGATATGTGGTTTAGAAGCTCAACAAAAGATTATTAAAGAGTTCCATGAGAGTTTGTAGATAGGACAAAGAAGAATTTGGACAACTTTTATTAAAATAAAAGAAAGATACTGGTGGAAAGGCATATACAAAGATGTGGCAGATTTTATATGATCATGTGAGACTTGTCAAATTTATTCTAATATTTGACATTGAAAAGAATTACATCCAATTTATCCTCTAGTATTACATTATAAATAGATAGCGGATTTAGTGGCAATGCCTATGGGACTTGGACAAATAAAATATTTGGTATTTGTATATGAAGATTTATCAAATATGGTTGAAGGACGAGCATTAAGAACAAAGAGTACTGGAAGTGTATGTCGATTCTTTGTAGAAGACATTGTTTGTTGCTATCATTGTATTAGAAAAATCACTACAGATAGAGGTGAATTGAATACAAAAGAAGTAAGAGAACTCTTTAATAGAATGGAAATTAAACTTTCTTTGACAATAGTATATAATCCAAAAGGTAATTGGAAGAGTGAGCATAGACATTCACCTATTATTAAGAAATTAGTAAAAGCATGCAATGGCAAAGTACATCAGTGGCCAAGACTACTATCATTTGCATTATGGGCAGATTGTACAACTCATAGTACGGTAACTGATTATATGCCTTTTGAGTTAATGTATGAACAAAAGCCAATTATGCCAATAGAAAAAATAGTACCTATATGGAGAATATTACCTTGAAAGGATGATTTTAATAGAGAGGATCTTTTAGCATTATGGATTTAGCAATTGAAAAGAAGACCTGAAGATATTGAAGTTACAATTAGGAGATTGAAAGAAGCAAGGAAAAGGAATAAGAAAAGATTTAATAAAATATATCGATTATGGTCTAAAAAAATAGAAAAAGGTAATTAGATATTAATCTATGACAATAGTTTGGATAATCAACATAGTACATTACAAAAAATTTCTAAGCATTGATTTGGACCATATGTCGTGATGACAGTCTATGATAATGGAACATACTCTCTACAAGAGCTTGATGGAACAAAATTAAAGACACATATAGCAGGCAAGCAAGTCAAGTTATTCAGACAAAGAAGAGTATATATACATTTTGATGAAGAACAAAATCTATTACGGGGTATTGAAATAAAAGAGGAGGAACAAATTGAAGATCAAGAATCAAACCAAGATAGTGAATGTCACATATTGGTATATTGAAAAAAAATTTGGCGCATATTGGAGGATGTATAAGTTCAGGAGAGATGGATGTTGTGTAGTGACACAATCATTAGGTGAAAGAGAGAGGAAATAACTATAATATATTGAAGCTCAAATAAAAAAATTTGAGCAAATTTATCTTAGAATTATAGATAATAGAAAAGAAAGTAAAAAAAAATAAAAAGGCTAATGCTACCTTTTTATAGAAGAGATTTTTACTTATTTTGTATGGCCATAAATAAGAAAAAAATATATATATTAGAAAAATAAATAATATAAGAATTAATATAGAAGAATTAAGAATAGATTTGAAAAAATTTTACTTCAAAAATCTCAAAATAGATACCTGGAGAGGACCAATTATGAGCTAGGGTTGGAATCAGATCCCAAGATACAAAACTGCATACGTATGGCGGGTCAGGAGTTCTTTGGTAGATTGGAAGGTGGATTTAGAGAGCAAACTAGAGGATCTCTCTTTGAGCATTGATTGAAAGTGATTTGATTTTGCTTTGACTTTGTAAGGGCTTTACAAATTTAGGATTGATTTTGATGACTCTAGTTTTTATGAAATATATTGGGATTTATATTTTTGAGCATTTTGTGCGATTGGTTATAAATCTACAAGTAAGATTTTGTAGATTGGTGTGTACAATTGTGCTTGTAAGGTGCTATGAATTTAAAATTGATCTAATAGTTTGATCAAAGACTATTGAAGTTTATGTAGGTTGGGACCTTAAAAATTGGGAATTGTGGGTCATTTAGATTTTTTGAGATTTCTAATAATCTACTAGTTGGATTAGAGTAAAATTTATATAAGTGTATAGAAGACTTAATTTTCTACATACATGTGAAATTTGGAAGCAACTGAATGGTGTAAAAAGGAGATATTAGTACTAGACAATCAGTACTAAGGTTGGAGAAGGAGGTCGGCTAGCACTTGATTGAATTTTTGGATTGAATTTCTTGCTTGTAACTTTGATCCTCTTCAAATTTCATATACTTGCTGCCAACTTTTTTTTTAAGAGCTGTATAAATTTTTAAGCAAGATCATCAATTTAATCAATAGATATTGAGATTCTAAATTGTCCTAAGGTTGAAATAAGTTAGACCAAGGTTGACTAGGATTTAATTAAGATTTGATTAAGGATTGTTTAGAGAATGATTAGAGAGGTTACGACTAGTTATTGTTATTTCCTTTTATCTTCTACAACTAGGTGCCTGAAGCATTCTTGAGTAAGATTTCATGACATACAACATTGTTATATTTATATAGCTTGTAATAATAATCTACAATCACTTTATACACCATATGGCTTGAGAATCATATTTCAATCATATATATTAAAAATATGTAATTAGAATATAATCCAAAATTAAAATATAAATAAAAAAGATATATTAAAAGGAATAAAATATCCAAGATTTCAACTATATATAAAATATAATAAGTAGATTAAGAATACCTCCTTTATTCACTTCTTTTGTCTATATTAAAGCTCCTTTTATATTGATAAATCTTTAAATATCTAATTTATAAGATTAAAGAATAATCCAAATAAAAATCATCACATATATTTTAAATGTCCACCATTCTTAATATACTTTGAATATGACCAATCTTCAAGTAGAATTGCTTCTAATGGTGGATTCAAATAGTCTATATGCCATCTTGTGGAACAAATATTATACAATATTATTGTGATAGCATCTAGAATACTTCTACATAATATACATATTTGATTTAAAATTTGATTAAGATTTGATTAGGATTTAAATAAGATTTAATTAGAATTTAATTAAGATTTAATTAGGATTTGGTTAGGATTTAATTAGAATTTGACTAAAATTTTAATAGAAATTTGACTAAAATTTTATTATAATTTATTTAGGATTTATTTAAAATTACATTATGGTTTCTTTAGGATTGGTTAGGATTTGATTAGGATTTCTTTGAGACATCTTTAAGATTTTATTATGATTTTCATAGCTACAAGTTAAATTATAAATTTTTATACTAGAGCTGTTAAATTTAAGTGTCAAATAGTGTTGGCATTTTTGTGGTTTTTCTTCAAGCCGTCAAACAACTACAAGACTATTCTACAGATTATTAGACAATGCTAGTCACCGGTGTCGGGGTAGAAAGAATCTGCCTCAAGAAAGCGCTAGGCTTCTGGCTGCCACTAATTACTCAAGCAAGATTCAAGTATAATAAAAACCCCCAATTTTATATAAAAGAGATCTCCATAGGGCTATTACACCCAATACACAAGCCTAATTTCCTCAAACCACTCAAAACATAACAAAATACTTTAAACCCTCATTCTCCCGTAGGAAGGGAATTTTTTCCGAACTTCAATAACTCATAACTTTTAATCCAACCGTCCAAAACTACTCCAAATTTACATGAAGTACTGATATATTCTTCACAACTACCACCACAAATTTCAACCGTCGATTCATTATCGATCTTTAAATATCGCCAAAACCCTTGCAGTAGCTTTAAACCCTTATTTACAAACACCCGTGTACTAAATTCTTCATATCTCACAATCTAAAAGTCCAAATGCTATGAAACTTTGATGTATAGCTTTTTAGCACAATAATACACCTTCTTGGAAATTTTTAGACAAAAATTCGTCCAAAAACTTAAGATATGGCAAACCCCATCACCATCAACAAAACGGTCTACTTACTGCCTTGGAATTGGATGCGCTGTCTTCAACTCTTCATATCTCCTTCGTCTAAACTCAAAACTTAAGAATTCCTTCGTAATAGACGTAGATCTTGAAATCACCTTTCCAACCGCACCGTCCGATCTCCAAAAGCCTCCGTACAACTCCGCGAAATCCCAAAAGAGTGACAGTATGTATGAAATCCACTCTTTAACTTTGAACAAGTATAACTTCTTCACCCTAACTCCAAATCGCCTAAAATTTCCTCTCAAACTATACCCAAAACCCTAAACTTTACAACCCTACCTCTGAAATTGCAAATCCCCTTTTTGAAGTCGCCGAAAACCCTTGTTAAGGTCGCGGGCAGCCTCCTCAAAGCCCATTGGGCATGGTATTCGACCAATAGGGATGAAGTTCCCTATTCCTTGCCTTCATCCGACCATGGCTTGATTTCATCCCTCCCAATTAGCCTCTTACTAGCTTAAATTTTCATCCTTAAGTCCCCACCTTCTCTCAAGGCTTCATATTAAACATTTAGATCTTATAATTTTTAAATACCATAACTAAAATAAGTAAAATAAAATAAAATAAAGTTTCTTCTATCAACCATTTTTAATTTAACTTACTAACCATTCTAACACACATCTAGATTCATAAACATATAATATATTTTAACTAATTTTTACATATTGTAAGTAATTACAGTACGACACCCGCAAGCAACCAAGTGGGTGACTAATAATTATTGATCAATAGGCAGCATCTTATGGACATGGATCAGGCGATTGGAGGTTGGGAAGGACAATAGTGTTGGGATAGAGAGAGTTTATTTGAAGAAAGTACTAGATTTTTGGCTATTATTAATTTTTTAATCAAATATTGAAATAAATAAAAATTCCAAATTTATATAAAGTTGTTCCTTAAAAGGGCAATCACATCAAATGTACAAGCTTCAAGTACTCTAAAATCTCCAAAATATGGCAAAATATACTAAATCCTTCATTAATCTTAAGAAAGATTTTTTTGAACTTCAATAGTATATATTTCTAAATCAAACTATCTACAAGTACTTAAATTTTATATGAAGTATTAATATACTCTTAACAACTATCACAATAAATTTCAACTATCAGTTCATTATTAATCTTTAGGTATTGCCAAAATCCTAACATTAGCTTTAAACCCTTGTTTACAGACACTTGCATGCTAAATTCTTCATATCTCATAAACTAAATATCCAAATGCTATGAAACTTTGATTTATAGCTTTTTAATATAATAATTTATCTTTTTAAAAAGTTTTATATAAAAATTCATCCAAAAGCTCAAGATATGATAAAATATATTACTATTAATAAAATAATCTATTTATTATCTTGAAATTCAATCTACTATCTTTAACTTTCAATATCTCCATTTTTTAGACTTTAAATGTAATAATTCTTCTATATAAGATATAGGTCTTGAAATCGTCTTTCCAATTGTATCTTTTGATCTCCAAAAGCTTTTGTATAACTCCTTGTATCCTCAAAAGAGTAATAATAGATATAATTTATATATCTTAATTTCAAGCACCTAATCCTTCTTTATAAGTATTCCAAATCTTTTGATTTTTATACCAAAATTGTAGTACAAAAAATAAGCTTTCTAATTTTAGCCTTTGATTTTTAAATGCCTTTGTTGAAGTTACCAAAATCCTTATTTTTGTCGCAAATAGCCTACTAAAAGCCTATTGGATATGACCATCAACTAATAGGAATGAAGATCTTCATTCCTTGCCTCCATTCATCCATACTTTACTTTCATCCCTCCAAATAAGCCTCTTAGTAGTTTAATTTTTCATCTTTGGACCCCAATCTCCTCTCAAAGCTTCATACTAAATATTTAGGTCTTATATAATTTAAATGCCATAATCATAATAAGTAAAAAAAACCATAATAAAATTTTTTACATCAACTCTCTTTTATTTAATCTACTAACCATTTTAATGTATATTTAGACTTATGAAAATATTATATATTTTATTTAATTTTTACATAATATAAACAATTGTAGTACAATAACAAAGATGATATTCAATAGGCACATGGATTAATGCACAACTAAGGATCATAGTTTGAAAAGTAGTATTATATTAGAATTGCTTACATTATATAAAAATCAAATAAAATATATAATATGTTTATAAGTCTAGATGTGTGTTAGAATAGTTAGTAGATTAAAAAAAAGAATTGATATAAGAAACTTTATTTTATTTTATTTTATTTATTTTGATTATGGCATTTAAATTATATAAGATCTAAATATTTAGTATAGAGCCTTGAGAAGAAATTGGGATCTAAAGATAAAAAATAAAACTACTAAGAGACTTATTTGGAAGGATAAAAGCAAAGTATGGATAAATGAAGGCAAGGAGTGAAGATCTTCATCCTCATTGGTTGATGGTCATACCTAATAGGCTTTGAATAAGTTGTCTATGACAAAAATAAGGATTTTGGTGATTTTAAGAGGGTATTTAAAAATCAAAGGCTAGGGTTAAAAAACTTATTTTTTATACTATAATTTTGATATAAAAATTAAAAGATTTGGAGTATTTATAAAGGAGGAGTAGGCACTTGAAGTGAAGGTGTACAAATCATATCTACTATCATTCTTTTGAGGATACAAGGAAATATATGAGAACTTTTAGAGTTTGGAAGATGCAATTGAAGAGGTATTTTTAAAACCTATATCTTATAGAAAAGAATTATTACATTTGGAATTTGAATAAAAAAGATATTAAAAGTTGAAAATAATAGATTGAATTCGAAGGTAGAGAGTAGACTATTTTATTGATAGTAATGATTTGTACCATATCTTTAGCTTTTGAAAGAATTTTTATCTAAAAATTTCTAAAAAGCTGATTTATTATATTAAAAAGCTAAATACCAAATTTTTATAGTATTTAAATATTTAATTTGTGAAATATAAAGAATTTAGTATGTAGGTGTCTATAAATAAGATTTGACAATATTTAAAGATCAATAACAAATCGATAGTTGAAATTTAGGTGTGACGATAGTATAAAAGCTTTGAGAGGAGATTCAAGACCTAAAGGTTGAAATCCAAGCTACTAAGAGATTCATTTGGAAGAATGAAAGCAAGATATAGAAGGATGATGGTAAGAGATGGAGGACTTCATCTTTATTAGTCAATGGCTATATCTAATAGGCTTTCGATAAGTTATTTGTAGCCATTTCAAGGATTTAGGCAACTTCAAAGAGAATATTTGAAAAAAAAAAGTAAAGATTATATAGTTTAATATCTAGATGGCAATTTATATACAAAAATTAAAAGATTCAAAATTGGAATAAAGGAAATATAGCCATTTGAAGTTAAAGATTGGATTTAAGATATAATATTATTCTTTTGAGGACACAAGGAGTTGTATAAGAGAATACCAATTTTTGTGGCATTTAGATGTGAGGGTAAATTTCACCTCTTAATCCAAATTATAAGATAGCATCAATCAAGAGTTATTTGTAATTGGTGGTATGAAGTGAAAGAAGTAAATAACAAGAATAAAAGAAGAACAAATATAAAATAAGTGAAATAAATAAAATCAAGTAATTATATAATCTAAAAATAGATTATAATTTATTCATTATATTTTTATCTAATAAAAGTAAAAATAGAAAGTAAAAAATTTATTTTTAAATAGATAATTTTATTATCTTTTTAATGATATAAGAAACATGTAGATCCAAATTATTATGAATATGTTATAAAAGTTTAAAGATAGGAAATGAATAACAAAAAAATTAAATAAAAATATTTTATTTTAAGAATAATTTAGTTATAGATCAAGGATTCAAGTCTCACCAAGGCTTACATGTAGTATATAAGGTATCCTAAAGAGGCCTTGAGGCCTTAGACCTATATTCCTATGTACATCTAAGGTGCCACAACCCATATACGACTTGTACACCTCCCTTCTTATAAGGACTAGACTAGCTACTAGTCCTTCTATTTTCTACTAATATTTTTAACTATGGTATTTTTCACTATGGTATTTAAAAGTATCCAATTAGTCTAGGAACCTTGTATGGCCTTTAAATCTTGCTTTGTTTCTTCATAATGGCTCCTAAGGTCATAAAACTCATTTTTATCAAAGTCTTGAAATCTTCTCTAAAAATTCCTTAAAAAATTCTAAATTTTTTTTAAAAAATTTATAATATTTTTAAGATGATAATATCAATTTAAGACTCTTTTATTCTACCTTGATGATTTTTTATAATATTAAAACTAATTCAAATTCACTAAAAATATTATTTTCTATAAAATTAATTAATTAAAATATATGAGGTTTTTTCTCATACTTCTTTTAATTACTAAATAATCAATGATAAGATTTTTATAAATAATGCATATAGATAAGAGACCAATATAGATATTGATTTCAATAATTAATCATTAATACTTAATAATCAATAAAAATACTAAATCAATTAAGATAATTGCTTCTAAGACTTATTAAGATTCCATTTCTTCTCCACTAATACTATTCTCCTTCAGTTAGCATCCTTTAAATATATCTTCACCTAATAATTATACTTTTGATATTTTAAGTATATTTTTTTATCTTAAAATAACTAGTGAGTCAATTTGATAATTCACATTGGGCGTTTAGTTTGTGAGATATGAAAAGTTTTGCAAGTAGGTGTCAATAAACAAGTAGGTATCAATTTGAAGCTATAATTAAGATTTTGGCAATATTTCAAGATGTATATTGAATCTACAATTGAAATTTGGTGTTATTATGTAATAACACAGCTATTAGGTGAAAAAAAGAAGGGATAATTATAATATATAGGAGCTCAAATAAAAATATTTTAGAAAATTATCTTAAAATTATAGATAATAGATAAGAAAGTAGTAAAAATTAAAAAATATTAATATTATCTTTTTATAGACAAGACTTCTAGTTACTTTGTATGGCCATAAATAAGGCAAAATAAAATAGTTTAGAAAAATAAATAATTGTAAGCATCTTTAGAAAGAAGTTAAGAATAGGTTTTAATAAAATTTACCTCAAAATTCTCAGAGTTGATACCTAGAGGGGACCAGTTGTGAACTTGAGTTGAAATTAGACCTTGAAGTATAAAATTACATGCTTACAAAGGGTAGAGGATTTTTTTGCAAATCAAAGAATTAGATTACTGAGCAGACTTAATAGAGTTTGTTTAAGTATTAGTTTTGAGTATTTTAGATAAAAATTGGCTTTGTAATAGCTTTACAAAGTTAGGATTATTTTGGATGACTCTGGATTTTGTAAAGTAAAAAGAAATTTAGAAATTTGAGCATTTTGTGAGTTTGATTATAGACCTATAGAAAAAAAAATTATAGGTTTGTAATTATAGTTGTAATGAATACATATTATAAATTTTAACTTGATCAAATAGTTTAATAAAGGTAATTGTACTTCAAATGGATCAGAATCTTAGAAATTAGAAATTAAAGATTAGTGAGAGTTTTTTAGATATTTAACAATCTACCAATTGGATTGAGGTAAAAATTATTTATATGAATAGTAGACTAGATTTTCTATTTATGTATGAATTTCGAGAGAAATTAAATACTACAAAAGAAAGATATTTGTACTAGAAGATTAGCATCAAAGTTGGAGAAAGAGGATGGCCTATATTCAAGTAGAATTTTGAACTTAACTTCTATTTGATAAATTGGATCTCCTTCAAATTTTTTGTGCATATTATCAATTTAATTATTGAAAATTTTAAAAAATTTGGGCTAAGATCATTAATTAGATCATCAGCCATTGTAGTTTCAATCTGCTACAAGATTTAGTTAGGATTTTTTAGGATTTATTAGGATTTGATTAAGATTAAATTAAGATTTATTATGATTTATTTAAAATTTGGTTAGGATTTTATTAGGATTTGGATAGGATTTAAGATTTGAATAGGATTTGTTTAAGATTTGATTAGAATTTGAATAGGATTTGATTAAAATTTGACTAAAATTTGATTAAGATTTTATTAGAATTTGAATAGAATTTGATTAGGATTTTATTAGGATTTGAATAAGATTTGAATAAGATTTGAATAAGATTTGACTAAAATTTGACTAAGATTTGATTAGAATTTGATTAAAATTTGACTAAAAATTGATTAAGATTTGATTAGGATTTGATTAAGATTTGAATAAGATTTGACTAAGATTTGACTAAGATTTGACTAAAATTTGATTAGGATTTGATTAAAATTTAACTAAGATTTAATTAGGATTTGATTAGAATTTGATTGAAGTTTGAATATAATTTTTATTTTTTAGTATTTTAAAATAATTTCTATTTTAATATTTTTTTTAGATTTATTATAATATTTCTTTAATATTTCTTTATTATTTCTTTATGACTTCTTTAAAAATTCTTTATAATTTTTTTGTATTCTTTTATAATTAATTAAGACTTTAATTGAATTTTTTTAATAATTGAGCATATTTGTTAGTATTTAATTACAAATTTTACATAATTCTATTAAAAAGGTTAGGACTTTTTGCTACTATTTCTCTTTTATTTTTCATAGCCAAGTGCCCAATGCATTCTCAAGCAAGACTTTACGTGATATAACAACATGGTATTTGTCAAAAGTACATCAGTACTTTATATAAAATTTGAAATTGTTTGGATGGTCCAATTGGGAGATATGAATTGTTAGAGTTAAAAAAAAAATCACTTTCAAGGATACATAATGTTTATAATATTTTATCATATACTTGGATATTTTTTTCTATTGATGACTCATATATTTGATGTAATTGCTCCTATAGGGATAATTTTAATACAAATTTGAAGGTTTTCTTATTTTAAAACTTAATTGATCAATTAGTGATAGTAAAAAGTCTATTGCTTTCTGGAGATAAATTTTCTTATTTTGACAGCAATATTGTATTATAATTACTTATATTATATAAAAATAAAATAAAACATATAATATGATTTTAAGTCTAAATGTATATTGATATAAAAAATATATCAATTCTTTTTTTTAATCTACCAATATACATTTAGACTTAAAAACATATTATATACTTTTTATATCAATATACATTTTATATCAATATACTTTTTATATCAATATACATTTAGACTTTTTTTAATCTATCAATATACTTTTTATATCAATATACATTTAGACTTTTTTTTATTTATATCAATATACATTTAGACATTTTTTCATTTACATTTATATCAATATATATTTAGACATCAGTATATTTTTTATATCAATTCTATATGTATATTGATATAAAAAGTATATTGATATAAAAAGTATATTGAATGATTGATAGATTAAAAAAAAGAATTGATATAAAAAATTCTATTTTATTTTTATTTATTTATTTTATTTATGGTATTTAAATTATATAAGATCCAAATAATTAATATAAAGCCTTGAGAGAAGAGTGGGATCCAAAAATAAAAATTTAAACTATTAAGAGACTTATTTGGAGGAATGAAAGCAATATATAGATAAATGAAGGCAAGAAGTGAAGATCTTTATCTTTATTGGTCGATAATCATATCTAATAGGCTTTCAATAGGCTGTCTATAATAAGAACAAGGATTTCAAAGACTTCAAAGAAGGCATTCAAAAATCAAAGGCTAGGATTTAAAAGCTTGTCTTTTGTATTAGAATTTTGGTATAAAAATCAGGAGATTTGGAATTTTTATGAGGAAAGAGTAGGTGCTTTAAGTTAAGGTATACAAATCATATCTACTATCACTCTATTGAAGGTATGAGAAGTTAGAAGAAAGCTTTTGGAAATTAGAAAGTGGTAATAATAAATTAATGTAAAGAAATATATTTTATACAAAAAAAGTGATATATTTGAATTTTGGATAAAAAAAAAGAAGATGGTCAAAATTAGTACATTGAATTTTGGATTTATAAGTGAATTTGTATTATGAGGGACATATACTTTGGAGGTTCATAGAACCTTCTCAAATATTCTAGAGCTTCTTGAATTAGTAAAAATTGCTTGAAAAGCTTTTTAGTTTGTGAAAGTTGGTTGAAAAGCTTCCTAGTTGACAAAAGTAGCTCAAAAAGCTTCCTAATTGATATAAATAGCTCAAAAAGCTTCCTAATTAGTAGAAAGAGTTGAAAAAGCTTTTCGGTTGGTAGAAGCTACTCAAAAAGCTTCTTAGTTTGATGGAAGCTACTCAAGAAGCATTCTAGATAGGAGTATATATAGGAATTGGAGTTGAAGAGTTCTTCAATCTTAACAATGCATCTTTTGAAGTTCTAGCTCACCTTTCTTGATATTGTTTGTGTATTTATCTACTAAATTCAAGTTCTTGTTGGTTTCTTCTTGAAACCTTGTCCTAGTTCTAGTCTCTTGCTTTGTATTCTTATGTCCTTGACAGTTTATTGAGAATGATCTCATTTTCATTATTAGAATTAGATCTTTTTTTATTAAAAAGTAAATTATTCTTCTATTCAAAGGCATATTAATGCTTTAGAGGTTGTAAATTATCCTCCTCTAAACTGATATTTTCTTCATCACAATATTAGAGCTTTGTCCTTCTTATGAGAGAATAGATCACCCGTCTCTTTAAAGGTCTTAAAGCATTTTAGAGGTTGTGGATTATCTTCCTCTAAACCAATATTATCTTTTTATAGATTCATTTTTTCTTTCTCTTAGAATGGTGGGAGATCAAGATATTAGTATGATCAAATCTTTTGAATCTAAGTTAGATGCCATTATAAATATTCTTACTATTTTATCTACAAGGACTGTAAAGATTGAAGGGATTGTTGCAAAATTTTATAATGACGATGTCGTGTTGTGACACAATTATATGATAAAAATATGATTAAAAATAAATTTTTAATTAATACTCTATTATATTAGTTTATTTTCTTCACTTAATAGCTAGTAGATAAGAATTAGTTAGTAATTTTACCTTCTAGGTTGTAGTAATTCTTTTACTACCTTAGAAAGGCCATAAAATGATAAAGATATGATAAAAAGGATAAATTACTAGCATGATTAATACTAGGGTTAAGTTGAGGGTAGGATTAGACTATAAAATCTCTAGGATAGGTTGGATTGATATGTGACGGTTGGCCATTTGTAGGACAGGGTCGAAATCAGACCTCTAGCCACAAAAATAGCCGCCTAGGGCAAAGTATGAGGGCTTTTTCAGATCGGATTTTTGGATTAGATAGCTAGCTTGAAGCTTGTTTCAAGGGCATTAAGCTTGTTGCTATAGGAATTTGGATGACTTTGCAATTGTTATTCAAAGTCAAGGTTTGTATTGGTATTTTGGGTTTTATATAAGACAATGATGGCTGGCATTCTTGAGTAATTTGTGCAATTTGTATAGCATCTATGGTTCAAAATTTGATATTGTTTGGATTGTTGGATGTGCTAAGTTTGTACAAAATTTTGTATTAATCTAATGATGAAATCAGGAGATATTTGGGCTTTGATACAAAAGATTGTCAAAAGTTGGTAGTTTAGGGTAGGATAGGGATTCTATGATAACTAAAGATCTATAAATTGGATCAATATAAATTTTGGCATAGTGATAGATTACTTAGAGATCAAGCTACATACCAAGTTTGGGCTAAAGTTAACAGTTAAAGAAGGAGAAATCACCACTGGAGTTTTTGCATCAATTTTCAAGTTGGCGGCTGAGTGTCATTAGTGCGGTTTTTTGGCATTTTCTTGCGATCTGTAAGTTGGATTGGGCTGAATTTCTTTGAGCATGCAGAAGGCTTATACCAACATTTGGGTGCTAAATTTCACACTAAGTGGACGGTCAGATTAATAGTTATAGCTTATCAAAGCTCACTGATTAGGATTAGGGCTTATAAATAAAAATTAAAAATTGCTTAATTATAAAAGAAACGAAGAAATTGGGATATATATATGGTTGATGTTACTAAGAGGAGTGTTTTTAAATACTTTTGAATTGAAGTTCAAATTATATTTCTCATACATGGATGAAACCTATTAGGATTTCTTGATTATTTACAAATATTACTTTACCTTCTATAGCCAGGTGTCTAATGCATTCCCGAACAAGACAACATGTAATATGACAATACAACATTTGAAGTACTACAATCTAAACTATATCCACTTCTAACTTCTACACTTAAGGGCATAGTACTACTTATGCTAAGCCAAAGAAATCCACCTGTTTAATAATATAAGGAGTCTTAAGTTAGTCTTTTGGAAAAATATGATAATACACGTTCAAATTTTTGAGGATTTTTCAATCAAATTCATTTAGTAACAATCATATAATTTGATATATATCTCAAAAAAGAATCATGGATTGAATTAGTTGGCACCTTGCTTATAAGGCAAGCATTTTCATGGTTTATTGCCTTGTTTAAAAAGAAATCACTAGTTTTGAGCAACTTTGAAGTTTTCATAGAAGCATTTGAAAAACATGATAAGGCTTGTTTGACAATTGCTAAGATTCAGGTATTGTGTCAAGGAGCATGCTTTGCATTAATCTATGTATTTGATTTTAGACAATTAGTGTGTGATATCAATTGAGACAAAGAAGCTTTAATGAATCAATTTTATTAATGACTAAAAAATAATGTGAAAAATTTATTATTATTGCTTTTGAATCTTTAATCGCTCAATGAAGCCATTAGCCAAGCCATAAAATATGATAATTAATCATTTCAATGTTGTCAAGATGAATGTTTATAGGCTTTAATAAGACAATACGTAATCTGATATACTCTTGCTACATTGACAAGTATTCTGAATTCACACTCAGAAGTAGAAGATATGCAACTTGAAATAATATGTTTTAAACCTCTTTATTTAAAAAAAAAAAAAAAAAAAAAAAAAAAATGGATAGAAGATCTATGCCTATATTGTGGCAAAGAAGGCCACAAGATTGATAATTGTTCAAAAAAACAAAATTGATACATTACCAAAATCAAGAGTACAATCATTTAAGAAAACAATGATATTCAGCCACGAAAGGGATCCTACAGTTGGACAATCCAATATTATAAAACTATTCATGTTCCTCTCTTTTTACTCAATTTGCTTGTTGTTTCATAATTCTTTTATATTTTGGCCCTCAAAAGCTTTAGATAATCACCTTGTTGGATTTAGAGATGTCTACTTGTTTTGTAGATAAGACATTCATTAAGCTTTATGAAATTCTTGTAATACAAAAATCCAAACCTTTTCATGTGGAGATAATAAATAGACAACTCCTATCCTTTGGTAGTGTCATCCATGAAACTACACCTATAGCAGTGTTGCTTAAAGATTATAGAAGCCAAATTATATTCAACGTTATTAGCATTCCTTCAAATTCTATTATTCTTGGATTATCTTAGTTGAAAAAGCATAATCCATCTATAAATTAGAGGTTAAGAAGAATAATATTTTTAATAGAAATCCTTGGAAAGAAAATTTGTAAATAGCCACAAATTGATAAGCCTTTATTTGTTGGAATAAGGATTTTTATAAGATCAACCAAAGAATGTATATTATTTGCTATTTATATTACTCTAATTAAAAAAGATATGACTTTATCGATAAATATTCTAGAGCAGTATAGCAAATTTCAAGATGTGTTTAAAAAAAAAATACTGATATATTATCGGAACACCAACTATATGATTGTATTATAGATCTTTAGAAAAGAATGCAACTATCTTTTAGTCCAATCTATAATCTTTCTCAAAATGAGTTTTTGATGTTGAATAACTATATTAATAAAAATCTTGTACAGAACTTCATCAGGCATTCAAAGTCTCTAGTAACTATACCTATATTTTTTTTAAAGAAAAATGATTGTTTCTTACGTATGTACATTGATTATTAAAAATTGAATAAGATAATGGTAAAGAATCATTATCCACTACTATTAATTTCAAGATTTTTGGCATAACTTGGTTAAGCCAAGATCTATACTAAAATAGATTTTTGTGGAACATATAACCTGGTACAAATTAGGGAAGGAGATGAATAGAAGACCATATTTTAGACAAGATATGGACATTTTGAATATAATGTCATGTCATTTGGACTAACAAATCTATTTATTATCTTTTAGTATGTAATGAATGACATTTTTTAAAAGCACCTAGATAAGTTCATAGTATTTACTTTGATGACATCTTGATTTACTCAAAAAATCTAGAAGAATACAAGAGGCATGTCAAGTTAATATTACAAAAGCTATGAGATATAGATTTATATGCCAAATCAAAGAATTGAATATTTTATTAACCTAAGATAGAATTTTTGGAATACATCATAACTACTAAAGGTTTGATAATGGATCCTAAGAAGGTAAAGGTGGTTATGTAATGGTTCATTTCAAAGACTGTAAGAGATGCACGATATTTCTTTAAATTTGCTAACTTCTATTGGATCTTTATTAAAAATTACTCTCAAGTTAGAATGAGGGCCTTAAGTAGAAAAGGCATTTCAAGATTTCAAGATGATGTTTACTATAGCTCCAATCTTGGTGCATTCAAGCTTTACAAAATTATTTTATATGGAGATTGATGCTTCGGATTTTGCACTAAAGGCTATACTTTCACAAATATATATAGATAATAAACTCTATCTTGTTGCATTTTATTTTCAAAAAAATTTTGTTGCCAAAATTAATTATAGAATCTATGATAAGGAGCTTCTTGCTATTATATATTCTTTTCAAGAATGGTGTCATTTTTTCAAAGGAATAATATATTTTATAATTGTATATATAGATCACAAGAATTTTAAATATTTTATGGCAGCTCGGATTTTTAATCACTGTCAAGCTCGATGGAATATATTATTATCTTAATTTAACTTTGTTATTATTTATTATCTTAAAAAACAACAAGGATTGTCTGATGCTTTATCATGGAGATTATATCTTATATCAAAGAGAAGAGTGGCAATATTTAATGAAAAATATATAATTTTCTTGAAGTCGGAGCAATTTTATCTTTGTGCCACTATTACATTGGTACCTATTAATTCTAATTTTTTCAATGAGGTGCATATTGCAACTACTAATGATGCTTTGGTTTTTAATATCAAATGCTACCTAAAAAAAAATGTTGATAAGTTCAAGCTTGAGAAAGACCTTTTAGACTTTGAAGAACGTTAGTATATCTCAACAAGACCAATACAAGTACGTGTTCTTCAATTTTGCCATGACTTTCCAACTGCGGGTCACTTTAGAATTAATAAGACCTTAAAATTCATTTTTTAAGATTTTTGGTGGCCTCAAATGTAGAAGATAGTGAAGAACTTTGTGCTCTTTTGTAACATCTATTCAAGGTCCAAAATTGTCAATATCAACTTTATAGACTCTTACAATCTTTGCTAGTTCTAAGACAATCATGGTATTTCATCTCAATAGATTTCGTCATAGATCTACCGCCATCTAATTCATTAGATAACATCCTTGTAGTAGTTGATTGATTCACAAAGATGGATCATTTCATTTCTTATAAGAAGATTGTATCTAGTAAAGAAATGGTAAGATTTTTTCTTGACTATATATTGATATTATGGCCTATCGGATGATATCGTATCCGATTAAGGATCCCAATTCATATTTAAGTTTTGAAGATGTCTTTTTGAAATATTAAAGATAGATATTAAAATTTTGTCAACTTTTCATCCTCAAACTAATAGCTAAACAAAACAAATTAATCAATTTTTAAAGCAATATTTATAATGCAGCATCAACTATCAATAAGAGAATTGAATCTTGTATCTATTATTAATAGAATTTATATATAATAATAATATTCATACTTTAATTTAATAAATATTATTTTATTTTAACTATAGATATTATATGAAGCTTGATCTATAGAATATGCTAAAAAATAATAATGTAACAACTGAAGGATTTGTAAAGCATCTATCGCAATATCAAACAACCTTGAAGCTTCAATTACAAGTAGCTCAAGACACTTACAAGGCATCTGTAAATAAATTCAAAAATCAATCTCTTTCTTTTTGTATTGGAGATAAAATATGGCTTCTTTGACAAAATATCAAGACCAAGTGGCTATACAATAAATTGGATTATCAAAGATTAGGACTATTTTCTATCTAAAAATAAATTAATCCAATGGCATATGACTTAAAATTACCATCTTCTATAAAGGCACATCTAGTTTTTTATATCTCTCTTTTAGAACCTTATAGAGAGTTACATATTCCAAGAAGAGTACAACAATTGCTACCTAATATTGAAATCAAAGACCATGAAGAATACAAGGTTGAAAAGATACTTGATTCACGGCGAAGGTGGGACAAATTAAAATATCTTGTTTATTGGCAGGGCTATAATATCAATGAGCACATATAAGAACTGGCCAAAAATCTTGCCAATGCATCTCAAAAGATACAAGAATTTCATCAATTCTATTCATACAAATCTAAACATGTTTGATGATAACTTTTTGGTGAAGATTGGATTCAAGGGATAATCATAAGAAGGGGAGAGTTAAACTAAAGCCTTGATCAATATGTTGTCAGATTGTAATTACTTATAATATATAAAAACTAATCAAAATATGTAATATATTCATAAGTTCTAATTTGTGTTAGAATGGTTAGTAAAATATTTAAAGGAGTTGATATAAGAAATTTTATTTTGATTTTTTTACTTAGTTTGATTATGGCATTTAAATTATATAGGACCTAAATATTTGATATGAAATCTTGAGAGGAGATTAGGGACCAATGATAAAAAAATTAAACTACTAAGAGGCTTATTTGAAAAGATAAAAATAAAGAATGGATGAATGAAGGCAAGAGGTGAAGTTCTTCTTTTTTATTGGTTAATGGTCATGCCCAATAGGCTTTAAAAAGGTTGTTTGTGACAAGAACAAGGATTTTGGCAACTTCAAAGGAAAAATTTGAAAATCAAAGACTAAGATTAAAAAACTTATTTTTTGTACTATAATTTTGATATAAGAATTAGGAGGTTTGGAGTTGTTATGAAGGAGGAAAAGGCGCTTGAAATTAAAGTGTACAAATTAGATCTACTATCACTCTTTTGATAATACAAGGAATTATATAAGAGCTTTGGAAATTAAAAGGTTCAACTAGAGAGGTGATTTTAAGATCTACATCTAATGTAGAAGAATTATTACATTTAGGCTTTTAAAAAAAGAAATATTAGGAGTCAAAGATAGCAGATCGAATTCTAAAGTAGTAAGTATGTTATTTTATTGATAGTGATGGTTTTTGCCATATTTTGAGCTTTTAAATGAATTTTTATTTAGATATTTTTAAAATGATATATTATTATATTAAAAAACTATACATCAAAGTTACATAGACTTTAGACTTTTAATTTGTGAGATATAAAGAATTTAGTATACGAGGATTTATAAACAAGGATTTGAAGATACTGTTAGGATTTTGGTAATATCTAAAGATTGGTAATGAATCAATCATTGAAATTTGTGATAATAGTTGTTAAGAATATATCAGTATTTTATGTAGATTTGGATAGTTGGATAAATTATAAATTATGGATTATAAATTATAAATTTTTAGTAGATTTGGATAGTTGGATTAAAAATTATGGATTATTGAATTTTGAAAAAAATTCCCTCTCTACTGGTGAATGAAGGTTTTAGAATATTTTATTATATTTTGAGTGTTTTGAGGAAATAAGACTTATGTGTTGGATGTAATAGCCCTATAAAGAAGTCTTTTGTATAAATTTAGAGGTTTTATTATTTTGGATCTTGGTTGAGTAATTAGTAGTAGTCAAAAGTTGTGTGCTTTCTTGAGGCAAATTCTGTCTACTATGACAACATTATCATTTGTTCTAAGATAGAATAGAATAATAGAAGCAAGTCAGTTACCATATCAAACCTTTAAGTATTGAAAAAATAAGATTTAGAAGATTTACTTGCCGTGTGAGCTTTGAACAAATTAGTGTAGTTTTCACAGCCTCCAATTGATCAAAGTGAGAACAATATATTTCAATACCAAGTACAATCTTAGTTGGAGCTATTAGAAGTAAGATCCAACTATACAAGTTTTGATTCTAATATTCAAGTTTTAATAATATTGCTTGAGCTTGGAAAGATAAATCCTTTTAAGCTTGAGATTTTATTTAGAGGATGTTTTGAAGGCTATAATAAAGATCACATCCTTGGATGTGATATTTCAGTAATAGAGGTACTAGCTCAAGGTTATAGGCAATTTCTTTGAGGACCAAGAGAACCTATTGCCTAAGAACAAAAAATAAAATATATAACTTCATTAATACAATATATCCTTGATTTTTTATATACGTAGAAAGACTTCCAAAGGTATGAGCTCCTCTTAGAATTCATTGCTAAAAAAGGGGATGATGTTATAGACATATATTTAAGAAGTTTACAGAGCCTTCTAGAAAATTTTAGAGCTTCTTGAGTTAATACAAGTTGATTGAAAAGCTTTCTAGCTGATGAAAGTTGGTTGAAAAGCTTCTTAGTTGATAAAAATAATTTAAGAAGCTTCCTAATTAGTAGAAGGAGCTGTCAAGGACAATAACTGGATGAAGTCGAATAAACAAGTGAGACCTCTCTCAAAGAAATAAATATAAAGAAGTATATATATTAAAAAGAAACTGGAATGGCTAATGCCAAAAGACAAGAAAACTAGAGACTCTTGAACTAGACTGGAAACGAGAAAGGAGTTGACAAGAGTGAAGAAGGCTTCACTCTTGTCTCTATTTATATTATCTACCTAAGAGCTAAGTGGCGACGTTCTATAGGACCTCCAACACGTATCCAATTTACAAGACACGTGTCCAAGTTGCAAGACACGTGTCGAACTTGCAGGGCAAGTTTCCTATATGTTTGCCATGTATTTAGCTTGGTCTTTAAGCTACCAACATGTGCGACATGTGGCTAACTTATTGACCAAGTTTCTAATCCAAAAGTCTACTATGGACACTTATAAAGTCAAAGCAGCATCTATGAAGTTTCTAAGAAGTTTCTCTAAAGATATTATGGAATTAATCTGCTTTTACCTTCTTTTATCTAGTTCTATCTGATCATATAAGTAACTATGTATATGTCCGTGACATTACCCCCCCTTTAAAGGACGAGTTCCACGAGGAGCGGTGATTACATGTGTAGAAAGTCTAAGATGCGACGAATAGTATTTGCCACATATTCTGATCTTTGTTCTGTTCGAAGGTAATTGATGGGTCCTCTCAACCATCTATTCGAGGAAGAACATGTCGTTCTTGAAGATCTTCATCTCGGTTACATCGTCTTGAGGGTTGTGACAGTCGCAATGTCTCGTCCGGTAGGTCAGCAAATGAAGGCTCTTGAGTCAAATCCGCTGGCTATTGATTCTCCATCTCTTTAGCGTCACAAAATACAAAGAAGCTACAAACAAGGATAGAAAGTTGAATGTTATCTTGCCTACATCTTGTTTCTTTTATAGGGAAAGTCTTCATCTTGGTTTTGATGGATGTTGTTGATGAAAGGTCTCCACCTTCCTCGCTGCATTCGCCAGATTTTTTGCTGGTTCCCATGTGCGCTCACTAATATCGTATCCGTGCCAGTGAACAAGATATTCCAACCTATTTTGGCGCCGCCTTGAATCTAAGACTTCTTCCACTTCAAATTTGTCATTATTGTTCACTTCTATAGGAGGAGGTGGCACTTGTCTTCTTCTTGGTATGTTCACTGTCTTATATGGTTCAAGAAGAGACACGTGGAATACAGGGTGGATCTTCATAGACTCTGGTAGGTGTAATCAATATGCAAGCTGGATTAATTTGTTCAGAAATACGAAAAGGTCCAAGCTTACGATAGTCCAACTTGTCACAAGGTTGCGTAGTCTTGATATTGTGACAAAGTAGCCATACCTTATCACCTACGTTGAGTTGTGGTTGTTCCTTTCGATACGCATCAGCGTTTATCTTTTGTCGTTTTTGAGCTTCCTTTAATTGTGCCTTCATTGTTGTATGTAGTTCTGACAAATGATTTACCAAGTCTTCCGCCGCAGGATTGTCAACTTTCGAATAGTCAAAAGTATCAAGTCGTGGATGGTAACCATAATTGGCAAAGAAAGGTGTTTGTTGTGTAGAAGAATGTACCGTATTATTATAAGCAAACTCTGCCAATGGTAAAAGAGTTGTCCAATCATCTTGTTGGTAGTTGATGGTACATCTCAAATACTGTTCCAAGACTTGATTTACGCGCTCCGTTTGTCCATCAGTTTGAGGATGGAAAGCTGAAGATAGCTTTATATCCACCTTTAGAATCTTGAAAAGCATTCTCTAAAATCTCGATACAAACTGAGTTCCCCTATCCGATATAATATCCTTAGGTAATCCATGATAGCGGTAGATATTGTCAAGGAAAAGCTTAGCTGTTTCTTTGCCTGTGATAGATTTTTTACATGGTATAAAATGTGCCATCTTAGTGAAACGATCTACTATCACGAATATAGAGTCATAAGAACCTGAGTTTGGAAGATCCGTGATAAAATCCATAGACACAGAAGACCATGGTTGTTTTGGAATGGATAATGGCTGAAGAAGTCCGTAGGGTCGGTGGCGAGGAGTTTTTGATCTTGAACAAACATCACATGTTTTTACAAAATCTTTGACTCCCTTCCACATTCGAGGCCACCAAAAATCTCTAGATATCAACTCTAGAATCTTATTGTACCCAAAATGTCTTGCTGCCAGGAAGTCATGACGAGCTTGAAGAACACGTAATCGTGCTTCACCTTCTGGAACATATAAGCGCCCTTCAAAATAGAGTAGATTTTTCTTGAACTCAAACTTCAAAATATCATGAGACTTAGAAGAATTATTCTTAATTTCATGAATAAGGGGGATCTGAGGACATACTTAATTGGACTTGCTTGAGAAAAGTTGAATCAACAATTAATGTTGATTTTGTTGCTCGAAGATAAAATTGCTCCGGCTTCAAGAGAGTCGTTCTTTGTTGATCAAAAGCTGCATCTCCTTCTTTTGGTGCAAGATAAGAACGTCTAGAAAGTGCATCGGATAGACCTTGTTGTTTTCCTGGCTGATATGTAATAATGAACTCGAATCTTGATAGAGACATGCTCCAACGAGCCTGACGACGATTCAACACGCGTGCTGACATGAAATACTCAAGGTTCTTGTGATCCGTTGTCATATTGTAAATCAAAACATAGTGTGAAAAACATAAAAGAATGCATTAAAATAAAAAGATTAAGATTAGAAGAAAGATTGATAGAAAATTTGTAGTAAGAAGATACAATGGAAATTTACCTTGAAAAGTGAAATTTCTTCAAGTTAGTAAAAAAAAAAAGGTTGAGGAAGTGGAAAAGACATGGGCTAAGAGGTCTTTTTGACCAAGAGGATAAAGAAGACCAGGAGGAAGATGACAAGGAAGGGTCGTGAAGAAGAAGGAGGAGAGTTTTTTTGGAAGGCATAGGATTTTTTTGATAGGCAGTATACATTTTTGTGTATAGAGGAAGCTTGGAGAGGATTTTAGATGCGAGTTTTTGTAGGTTTGTAGTAGACAAGATAAGAAACTCATAGAAATAATTCTCATGTCTTTTCATTAAGTATCAAGGGAGATATGAGTCGTGAAAGTTGTAGGTGTTTAAGACTAGGGCAGTGAGGGTTACTAAATTTCGGGCCTTGGTTCTTGGAAACCACTTGGACTTTAGCAACAAAATTTGTTGGTCTTTTGTTTCTTATAGAGTTAACTACTTTGTGTCAAAATCTCAAGTCAATATGACCTCTGATCAAAGAGTTATGATTGAAATTGTAACCGGTTTGAATGAAAAGAGAAATAGAGTGAAGGCAAGGTTGAGGGTTTGTATGGGCAGTGCATATGTGTGGATTTTTTTAAGTATAAAGAGATTTAGGAGACAAATTTGAGTGTGAAATTTGATAGACATGATCTATGTAAGTTAAGGAAGAGATGAGTGTAAGTTTGATACTCATTAGTTTTAAAAATAAAATGTTATGCTCTTTCAAAGTGACAGGGGTCTATCTCCAAATCAGTGAAGTTTGAGGGAGCATATCTTTGTGATCAAAGTAGTATTTTGAGAAAAATTTGTTGGTGTTTGTAGATATATGAGTCTTTTAAGTTGTGTAAAAAACTGATTGCTATTGGAGTTATATTTGAGGAGTTATGAGGAAAATTGTGGTCGGATCTAGAGTTGTTAGAAGGCAAAATTAAAGAAGAAGGATGGAACCTATAACTCAAGTTTGGAGAAGGCTCTTGGAACAATATTTGGAGGGTGTTTACAACATGAGATAAGCTATAAGCCTACCAAATTTAAGCACTTAAGTCTCCTTTAATGAAGAGCAATGAAGGTGTGAAGCAAAGGGGGTCCAGAATCAAAGGCAGCAAGGAGGAATTACTTTGACAACATGGTTCTCTCTAACCACATGAGCTATAATCAAAAGGTTTATGGGGTTTGCTTCTTTACTCTCTTAAGTACCTTGTATCCAAATTTTGCTTCAATTGATATGATATCCTAGGATTTATGAACAAAATTGAGGGCAGGTTTCTAAAAGCAGAATATGTTTGGGTTAATAAAGTATGTTTTTATATAAATTCTTGAATTTTATGAACTTTATGAATCTCATCTTGCACTTGAGAAACTAGAGGCAAAAAAGACCTAGTGTTTCTTAGGGCTAAGACTCTCACCACGACACCGTATACACGGTGACTGGACTAGAAGGGCCTTCTAGATAATGATGCCATTCTTGAAAAGAATCCACAATTGCGAGAAGTTCTTTATCATGGATTTCGTAGTTGATCTCTGCTATCAAAAATTTCCTGAAATAGAAAGCTACTGGATGGAGTTTGTCATCTGTTCCCATTTGTGACAATATTGCGCCCAAAGCAAAGTCAGATGCGTTTGTTTCCATAAAGAATGCCTTGGAAAAATCAATGCAATACAAGATTGGTGCAGAAGTAAAAGCTATCTTCAAAGCTTCAAATGATGCTTCTGCTTCTTTACTCCACTCGAGCTTGTCTTTACAAGTCAAATGTGTAAGTGGGGCTACAACTTGAGAGAAGTTCTTGATGAGGATTCGATAGTAATTGGCAAATCCTAAAAAACATTATACATCCCTTACTGTTTTTGGAATCTTCCAATCCATGATTGTTTGGACTTTCTTAGGATCCATCATGAGGCCATCATTCGAGATGATATATCCTAAGAAGTCAACTTGAGTAGTATGAAATACACACTTTTCCATTTTGGCATACAATCTTGTTTCTCTGAGTTTTTGTAAGACATGACGAACATGTGTTTCGTGCTCTTCTACGTTCTTAGAGTAGATTAAAATCTCGTCTAGATAGCAGACAACAAAATCATCTAAGAATTCATGAAAAACATCATTCATGAGATGTTGGAAAGCAGCTGGTGCATTTGTGAGTCGTAAAGGCATAACGTTATATTCGAAATATCCATACCTTGTTCGAAATACAGTTTTCCATTCATCTCCTTCTTTAATGCGAACCAAGTTGTATGCTCCTCGTAGATCTATTTTTGTATAGATCTTAGCTTGATTTAGTTGATCAAGAAGTCCAGAGATTAAAGGTAGTGGATACCTATTCTTGATAGTGATCTTGTTAAGTCCCCGATAATCCACACACATTTGTAATGATCCATTTTTTTCTTCACAAATAGAATTGGAGCTCCTGCAGGAGATTTGGAATGGCGTATGAAGTTCTTGGCCAGATTCTCTTCAATATACTCTTTGAGTTCTGCCAACTCATTTTGTGATAGACTGTAGATTGGTCCAAATGGAGGTTGAGATCCCTCCTTGAGATCAATTGAACAATCATATGAACGATGCTCCGGAGGGATATCGACATTTTTCTTCTCAAAAATATCTTGATAATCTTGGTATTGGCTTGGAAAGCCACTTGAAGTGCTTTTACTATCAAAGACGGGTGTGGCATAAATAGCAAAAGTTGATCCTCCTTTTGCTTTATGCATAAAAGCTTTTGCACCTATAAGTACGGCTTTTACTATACTAGACTTATAGCTTTTTACTTGGTCGACGGAAGTGTTAATAACGTTTTGAAAAAAATTAAGTCTACGAGAATTCCAATCTATCTTAGGATTATATTTTTCCAACCATGATAGACCTAAAATAACTAGATTAGACGGAGATTTAATTATGTTAAAGGTTACGTAACTATTATGACTGTCTATTGTTACTTTTATAGGGTGGGTCTCATGAGTGACATCTCCAGAAGACAATGGACGACCATCTATGACTTCTACATGTACAGGTTTAGTTTTTTGTACTAGAGGTATTTTACAACTTCTAACAAATTGTTCATCTAAAAAACATGCTAAGGCTCCTGAATCTAATAAAGCAGAGGCTTTGTGGTTTTTAGGTCCTAAATATAGTTCTATTATAAAATAAGGAGAGGGTTCTAAAAAGAGGATAGGACCTTCTTTAGGAATTGTACAAGATTCCAGCTGCACGGTCCCTATTGTAGCTGGACAAATTTGTTTTCCGACATGTTGTCTCCTTTGACCGCCGTACCCCTCATTCTATAGTTACGTCATTTCTTTGAGTAATGTTGAGCAGTGTACTTAGGTTCTCCACAATATAAGCATAATCCTCCTTGGCGACGACGAATCTTTTCTTGCTCAATAAGAGGTTTGAAATGTACTACGTCAATTTGCATGTCTTCTACTTTCGAATGTACATTTGGTGAAGATGTTGCCATTGAGTAATAACATTGAATTTCCTTTATACGATTCTCGGATTGAAACTCAAAAAGTTGATTGTCATACTTTACAATAAAATCGATTGCTTGACTCAATGTTTGAGGATCAGGTAAATTGAGCATCAATTTCTTTACTTCATATTGCAATCCATAAAGAAATTGACTGATGAGTGCAGCATCATCCCACTTGATATCGATTGCAAGTTGTCGAAATTGTGAAGCATACACTGTTATAGAGCGGTTTCCTTGTCGTAAAATTTGGATCTTGTTTATTGCAACACGAGCTGCATTGTGTTCACCATACATAGATCAAAATTCCACCAAAAAAGCTTCCAAATTATCCAGTATGGGATTTCGTTGTTCAAGAAAGGACAAAAACCATGATAATGCAGAACCAGAAAGTAGAGTTCTAATAAACCTGACTTGTGATCCTGGAGTTAGATAGCTTTGCGGTTGAAGTTTGATTGCCAATTATACTTGATTGATGAACCCTCAAAACTTTGATCTCGTACCATCAAATTTCTCGGGTAAGGCAATTCTTGGTTCTCTGGTGCTTACAGGGTGTTCTACAATTGGAGAAGGAATGTGATTTGATGCAGGTGTTGAAGCAGCTCCAATCATCTCTACATCTCCACTTTCTGCTATTCTTGTTCTTCCTTGTGGTGGTAGATTGAGTTGATGCATTGCAAGCATTAACTCTCTTAATTGTTCTTACATTTGTGCCATTGCAGTCTTCATTTTGATAAGCTCTGCCATAATAACACTAAGAAGAAAAGAACTATGTGATATTGCTCAAGGCAAAAAAAAAAGAAAGACTTGATAACAAAGAAAATGCTAAGAACAATATCAGTTTAGAAGTGGGTAATCCGCAACTTCTAACACGCTTATGTCTTGTCAAGAGAAAGGGGTAATCCACTCTTACTCAAGAAAAGACAAAGCTCTGATATTGTAAGTGTACTCTTGTCAATCTGTCAAGGACAATAATTGGATGAAGTCGAATAAACAAGTGAGACCTCTCTCAAAGAAATAAATATAAAGAAGTATATATATTAAAAAGAAACTGGAATGGCTAATGCCAAAAAGACAAGAAAAACTAGAGACCCTTGAACTAGATTGGAAACAAGAATGGAGTTAATAAGAATGAAGAAGGCTTCACTCTTGTCTCTATTTATACTATCTACCTAAGAGCTAAGTGGCGACGTTCTATAGGACCTCCAACACGTGTCCAATTTACAAGACACGTATACAAGTTGCAAGACACGTGTCGAACTTGCAGGGCAAGTTTCCTATATGTTTGCCACATATTTAGCTTGGTCTTCAAGCTACCAACATGTGCGACATGTGGCTAACTTATTGACCAAGTTTCTAATCCAAAAGTCTAATATAGACACTTATAAAGTCAAAGCAGCGTCTATGAAGTTTCTAGGAAGTTTCTCTAA
This sequence comes from Physcomitrellopsis africana, assembly GCA_036785485.1. NCBI lineage: Eukaryota > Viridiplantae > Streptophyta > Bryopsida > Funariales > Funariaceae > Physcomitrellopsis > Physcomitrellopsis africana. The sequence continues at coordinate 113,168 of JAWRVF010000695.1, read as the reverse complement.
AGATATTATAGAATTAACCTGCTTTTACCTTCTTTTATCTAGTTCTATCTGATCATATAGGTAATTATGTATATGTCCGTGACACTTTGAAGGCCACTTGCCTCAGCTTGCAACGCAAGTTTTTTACATGTGCACCACGTAGTTAGCTTGAAGAACAAGCTATTAACATGTATGGCACATGGTTAACTTGTTGACCAAGTTTCTAACCAAGAAATCAACTATGGACACCTATACGGTCAAAGCAGCATCTATGAAGCTTCCAGGAAGTTTTTCTAGAAGATATTATAGAATTAACCTACTTTTACCTATTTTTACCTAATTTTACTTAATTATATAGATAACTATGTGTATGTTTGTGACATTACCCCTCCTTTTAGGCACGAGTTCCACGAGGAGCAGTGGTTAGATGTTGAGAAAGTCTAAGACGCGCCGGATTGTATTTGCCACATACTCTGATCTTTGTTCTCTTCGAAGGTAATTAATGGGTCCTCTCAGCCATCGATAATGTCCTATTCCGGGGCGGGAAGACCACCCTATTATTTGATCATTGTTGTGACCTTCATAACTTCCTTCAAATAACACGTTTGCAACACCATCAGGAGTTGTTCCTACCTCCAATAAAATCACCAAACATCGAGAGTCTCTTCCAAGGTCGTAATACCAAACACATTATATCTCGCCATCTATTCGAAGAAGAACGTGTCATTCTTGAAGATCTTCATCTCGGTTGCGTCGTCTTGAAGGTTGTGACAATCGCAACGTCTCATCCGGCAAGTCAGCAAATGAAGGATCTTGAGTCGAATCCGCTGGTTGTTGGTTCTCCATTTCCTCAGCGCCACAAATACAAAGAAGTTACAAACAAGGTTAGAAAGTTGAATGTTATCTTGCCTAGATCTTGTTTCTTTTATAGGAGAGGTCTTCATCTTGGTTTTGATGGATGTCATTGATGAAAGGTCTCCACCTTCCTTGCTGCATTTGTAAGATTCTTTGCCGGTTCCCATGTGCGCTTACTAATGTTGTATCCACGCCAATGAATAAGATATTCCAACCTGTTTCGGCGCCGCCTCAAATCTAAGACTTCTTCTACATCAAATTCTTCATTGTTATCCACTTCTATAGGAGGCGGTGGCATTTGTTTTCTTCCTTGTATATTTGTTGTCTTATATGGCTCAAGTAAAGACACATGGAATACAGGATGAATCTTCATAGATTCCTGTAGCTTTAATTGATAAGCGACTGGATTGACTTGTTTACAAATTGAGAATGGTCCAAGCCTACGATAGTCCAACTTATCACAAGGACAAACAGTCTTGATATTTCGACGAAGTAGCCATACTTTATCACCAACATGGAATTGAGGTTGTTGCTTGCGATAGACATCTGCATTGGTCTTTTATCATTTCTGAGCTTCTTTTAATCGCACCTTTATTGTTGCATGTAGCTCTGCCAACTGATTTGCCAAATCTTTTGCCGTAGGATTATCAGCTTTTGAAAAGTCAAAAATATCAAGTCGTAGGTGATAACCATAATTGGCAAAGAAAGGTGTTTGTTGAGTAGAAGAATGTACCAAATTATTATAAGCAAACTCTACCAATGGCAAAAGAGTTGTCCAATCGTCTTGATGATAATTGATGGTACACCTCAAATATTGCTCCAAGACTTGGTTCACTCGTTCCGTTTGACCATCTGTTTGAAGATGGAAGGCTGAAGATAGTTTTATATCCACCTTCAATATCTTGAATAGGATTCTCCAAAATTTGGATACAAATTGCGTTCCTCTATCTAATATAATATCCCTTGGCAATCCATGATGGCGATAGATGTTGTCAAGAAAGAACTTAGCTGTTTCTTCACTTGTGATAGATTTTGTACATGGTACAAAGTGTGCCATCTTGGTGAACCGATCTACAATCACGAATATGGAATCATATGAACTTGAAATTGGTAGATCTGTGATAATATACATAGAGATATAAGACCATGGTTGTTCTGGTATAGGTAGTGGTTGGAGAAGTCCGTAAGGTCGATGACGAGGGGTTTTTGATCTTGAACAGACATCGCATGATTGTACAAACTCCTTAACTGCCTTCCACATTTGAGGCCACCAAAAATCTCTTGATATTAGTTCCAGAGTCTTGTTGTACCCAAAATGTCCTGCTGCGGAAAAATTGTGACGAGCTTCAAGAGCACGTAGTTGTGCTTCGCCTTCTGGGATATACAAGCATCCCTCAAAGTAGAGTAGATTGTTCTTGAATTCAAACTTGGAAGTATCATGAGACTTAGATGAATTGTTCATAATATCATAAACAAGAGGGTCTGAGGACATACTTGACTGGATTTTCTTGAGAAAATTTGAATCAATGGTCAATGTTGATTTGATTGCTCAAAGATAAAATTGTTCTGGCTTCAAGAGGGTTGTTCTTTGTTGATCAAAAGCTACATCTCCTTCTTTTGGAGCAAGATAAGAACATCTAGAAAGGGCATCAAACAAACCTTGTTGTTTTCCTGGCCTATACGTGATAATGAACTCAAATCTTGACAAAGACATACTCCAACGAGCTTGACAACGATTTAAAACACGTACTGACATGAAATATTCAAGATTCTTGTGATCCGTATATACGGTGATTGGATGGTAGGCGCCTTCTAGATAATGATGCCATTCTTTAAAAAAGTCCATGATTGCAAGAAGTTCTTTGTCGTGGATTTCATAATTAATCTCGCCTGCTGAAAACTTTCTTGAATGAAAAGCTATTGGATGAAGTTTGTTATCTGTTCCCATTTGTGACAATACGGCATCCAATGCAAAATCTGATGCATCTGTTTCCATAAAGAATGCTTTAGAAAAGTCAACGCGATACAAGATTGGTGCAGAAGTAAAAGCTGTCTTCAAAGCTTCAAATGATGCTTCTGCTTCCGTGCTCCACTCAAGTTTTTCTTTACAAGTTAAGTGTATCAATGGAGTTGTAACTTGAAAAAAGTTCTTAATGAAGATCCGATAATAATTGGCAAATGCCAAAAAATACTGTACATCTCTTACTGTCTTTGGAATTTTCCAGTCTATAATTGTCTGAACTTTCTTAAGATCCATCATTAAGCCGTTATTAGAAATGATGTATCCTAGGAAGTCAACTTGAGTAGTGTGAAATACATACTTTTCCATCTTGGCGTATAATCTTGTATCTCTAAGTTTTTGTAACACACAACAAATATGAAATTCATATTCTTCTGTGTTCTTAGAGTAGATTAGAATGTCGTCTAAATAGCAGACAACAAAATCATCAAGAAATTCACAAAAAACATCATTCATAAGATGTTGAAAAGCAGCTGGTGTATTTGTGAGTCCAAACGGCATGACATTATATTCAAAATGTCCATACCTAGTTCAAAATGCAATCTTCCATTCGTCACCTTCTTTGATGCGGATCAAATTATATGCTCCTCGTAGATCTATTTTTGTATAGATCTTTGCTTGGCTGAGTTGATCAAGAAGTCCTAAAATCAGAGGTAAAGGATACTTGTTCTTGATGGTAATCTTATTAAGCCCTCGATAATCTATGCACATCCGTAAGGATCCATCTTTTTTCTTTACAAATAAGATAGGAGCTCCTGCTAGAGATTTCGAATGACATATGAAGTTCTTAGCCAAGTTCTTATCAATATATTCCTTCAATGCAGTCAGCTCGTTCTGTGATAAACTATAAATTGGTCCAAATGGTAGTTGAGCTCCTACTTGAAGGTCGATTGAGCAATCATAAGGTCGATGCTGTGCAAGAATATATGCGTTTTTCTTTTCAAAAACATCTTAAAAATCTTGATACTGATTAGGAATATTACTTGTAGTCTTCTCAGTATCCAAAATAGGTGTGGCATATATAACAAAAGATGGTCCTTCTTTTGCCGCATGTATAAAAGCTTTCGCACCTATTAGTAAGGGTTTGGATATACTAGACTTATGTATTTCTACTTGACTACTGGATTCTTGGGTTGAATTACAAGAAAAGTTGAGGTTACGAGAAATCCAATCTATTTGAGCATTATGCTTTTCTAACCACGATAATCCTAAAATAATCGGATTTAAAGGGGATCTAATCACATTAAATATTACTACACTAATATGTCCTTTAATTGCTACATCTAAAGGAACAGTTTCATGGATGATATCTCCAGAAGATAACAAACGACTATCTATGACTTGTACGTGCACAGGTTTAGCTTTCTTGATTAAAACTATTTCTTATTTTTTGACAAAATCTTCGTCTATGAAACAGGCTGAGGCTCTTGAATCTAATAAAGCAAAGACTTTGTGATTTTTAGGTCCTAATGATACTTCTATTATAAAAGAAGGTGAGGGATTTGAGGAGAGAATAGGACCTTTACAAGGTGTTGCACATGATTCCAACTGCACGGTCCTTATTGTAGTTGGAAAAATTCGTTTTCCGACACAGTGTCTTCTCTAGCAGCCATATTTTTTATTTTGTGATTGCGTTGCTTCTTTGGACAATATTGAGCAGTGTGTTTAGATTCTCCACAATATAAGCACAAACCCTCTTGACGACGTAGAGTCTTTTCTTGCTCAGTGAGAAATTTAAAGCGTACCGCATCAATTTGCATTGGTTTTGGTTCAGCCAAGTAAGTTTCTGAAAACTTAGGAGTTGTTGTCATCAATTGACTTGTTCCTCTCCAACTGAATTTATGTTCCTGGTGCCTTTCAAATAATCGATTGTCACATGCAATTGCTTGAGCAACAAATTACTCCAAAGATGCAGCTTTTGGCATTGTTAGTAACAAATCTTTGACGTTATCCTTCAATCCATAACAAAATTGGTTGATAAGGGCTTTGTCATTCCACTCTATATTGCAAGCAAGATTTTGAAATTCAGCAGCATATGTTGTAGCTGACCGTGATCCTTGTCGTAAAGATAAAAGCTTGGTCTCTGCTACCCTCTCTTAGTTATTTTCTCCAAATGTAGCCGTAAACACTTCAAGGAATGAATTGAGATCTTATAAAGAAGTCTTGAATCTTTTTCCATCAAAGGTGCAAACCAAGAAAGGGCACTTCGAGATAGAAGTGCACCTATGAATCCAACTTGGGTAAATCCATGAAGATATTAGAAAGGGTGTAACCTTAAATAAAGCTTGACTTGTTGTAAAAATCCTTGAAATTTTGATCTTGTTCCATCAAATTTCTCGGGCATATTAATCTTTGCCTCTTTAACGCTTAAAAAAGTAAGATTTCTTGGATTCAGTTGGGAGGCTGATCTACTTGCTTCTCTCAGTTGTACAACTTTTTGGCGTAAGCTCTGGACTTCCTCCATAGGTGTTGGAATAGCGCTTCTATGATTACCATTAGTGATTCGTGAAATTTCCACTCTAAGAGTGTTGACAAGCTCATGAAGATCTGCAATAGTTGCAAATCTATTCTCGCTTCCAGTAAGTGTAGCATCAATGATTTATCCTTCCATCTTAGACAACTTCACAAATCTATAATTTGGATTAGAGGAGGGTAATCCACAACCTCTAATATCAAACAAAAATCTTCTACAAAGAGAGGTGATCCACTCTCTTTTAAAAAAAAATCAAGGTTAGAAAGCAACTAGAATCAATTCAAAGGTGGGTAGTCCGCAACCTTCAAATACAAAGAATAGAAGTGGGATAATCCACTCACTTCTAACACAAAACAAGAACAATAAATCTTCACTCTTGTCAAACTGTCAAGGACAAGAACTCGATGAAATCAAAAGGACAAGTGAGACTTCTCTTATAAAATAGAAATAAGAAAATATGTATTCAATAGAAACTGGAATGGCTATTGTCAAAAGACAAGACAACTAGAGACTCTCGAAACTAGATTAGAAGCAAGAAAGGAGTTGACAAGAGTGAAGAAGGCTTCACTCTTGTCTCTATATATACTTTCTAACTAGAAGCTACGTGGCGATGTTCTATAAGACCTCCAATATGTGTTGACTTTGAAGGCCACTTGCCTTAGCTTGCAACGCAAGTTTTTTACATGTGCGCCACGTAGTTAGCTTGAAGAACAAGCTATTAACATGTGTGGTACATGGTTAACTTGTTGACCAAGTTTCTAACCAAGAAATCAACTATGGACACCTATACGGTCAAAGCAGCGTCTATGAAGCTTCCAGGAAGTTTTTTTAGAAGATATTATAGAATTAACCTACTTTTACTTACTTTTACCTAGTTCTACTTAATTATATAGGTAACTATGTGTATGTCCGTGACAGGAGCACCTCAGTCTTACCAACACAAGTCTTGGAACAATCCAGAGTGTTGCCTTGTTCTTCATATTAATCCAATTTCTTATTCTTGATCTAATTCTTGTTCCTATCCATCCAGTTCTTTGTTTTTGAAGTTATTCTGGTTCTAATTTCTTCTCTTTGGTTCTTGGCTAACTTGTTATCTTGCATCTTTAACAGTTTGGCAAGACTGACTTATATAATCATATCAGAGCTTAGATCTCTTAATAGAGAGTAGATTATCCCTCTTCAAGATACTATTGCGTTCTAGAGGAGTGCGGACTACCCCCCTCTAGACTGATATGTTTACTTGTTGTAGTTGATTTTTCTTTGGAAAGAATGGATTATCCCTTTCTTAAATTATATCACTACATTTTAGAGGTTGTGGATTACCTTCCTCTAAACTGACTATCTAAAAGTTTTCATTTTAGTATAGAAAATACTAACGGCTTATCGATTTTTTTCATTTTAAGATAGAAATAGATCAAGTTAATGGAGGTGTATCCTCACAAACAAAGAATAGAGTAGCAACACTTGCAGATCTTTGAGCCCTATTGGATATGATATGAGAAGAAATGTCATTCTTTCGCAATCCAAAAAAGAAATCATAAATGGAGCAAGTATCTGAAGAAATTAAGCGAGAGATTTATAACTTGCAACAAGAGATTATTCGATTAAGACAAACAAGCAATAGACAAGCTATATACACAACTTCTCTAGAAGTTCCAAAGGTTGTCATAAAAGAGCCAAAAGCTAATATGCATGATAAGTTTGATGGAACAAGATCCAACTTTTGAGGGTTTATACAACAAGTGCAACTTTACTTATGACTATATCCTTCTTGTTATCTAGATGGATTCACTCAAGTCGCTTTTGTGGGCACCCTTTTATCAGAAAGTGCTTGATTATGGTTTACACCATTATTGGAAAAGAATTCTCTGATCTTATACAATTTAGAAGCTTTTATGGAAAGATTTACTGCTGCATTTGGAGACAGTGATCAAGAGAGGGTGGCAGAGAAGAAGATCTAAAATCTATGACAAGGGCAATGTTTAGTTGCAATTTATGCCACAGAATTTCAACAACTTACTTGTGACCTTCATTGGAATGATAAGGCTTTTATGACTCAATTTTGTTATGGCCTAAAGGATGATGTAAAGAATTTATTGATTATAATGCTAAGAGTTGAAAGCTTAGAGGAATTCATAGCTCAAGCTATTACTTGTGACAATTGCCTATTTGAACTATGGCAAGAAAGGTGATCAATTTTCAACAATACCTATCAAGGTATGATTGCTACATCTTCGAGAATATTGAAAAAGCCATTAACATATCCTGAACCTATGCAGATTGATGCGACTCAATTCAAGCCATTAACACCAGTAGAAAAGACTAGATGTCGACAAGAGAATTTATGCCTATATTGTGAAAGATCCAATCATAAGACAGCAAATTGTCTAAATAAATCTAAAGAATTCAAGGCACGAGGTATAATATCTGAATTAGAAAGGTCAAAAAACAAAGATGTCCAACCATAGTAGGGACCTTGTAATTGGACACTCCCAAATCTAAAGCACTAGAAAAAAATCTCTTTTTACCTCTGCATCCAACATCTTGTTTTATACTTCATATATATATATATATAAGAACCTTGAAACAAGAAATTTTTGCTAAAATCCTTTTAGATACTAGAGCCTCACCATGCTTTATGGATAAGGATTTTACAACTAAACACAATCTACTACTTATAAAGAAGATCCATCCTGCACCCGTTGAAGTCATTGATGGACAAAACCTTGTATCAGGAGATGTTGTTGAAGAAATCCAATCATTGGAAGTGATACTAGGAGATCAAGTATCACAAATTATTTTCAATATCATTAAAAGTCCGACAAATCCTATTGTCATTGGACTTCCTTGGTTTGAGCTACATAATCCTGATATTGATTGGAGTACATGGAAGATTTTTTCAAGATCCACACATGAAAAGAAGAAAGAAGGTACTGCTTTACTCCTTAAAGCTGAAGCATTTATACAAGCAGCAAAAAAAAGAGATGCATTTGCATTATATGCTATTCCAATGAAGACCCAATGGAGCAACTGAAGTAGAAAATTCCTAGTCAATATCGCAACTTGGAAGACGTATATGAAAAAAAAAAAAACAAACAAACAAACATATTATCCGAACATCGTCTTTATGATTGTGCAATCAAATTATAAGATGGAGCTCAACCTCTATTTGGTCCAATTTACAATCTGTCACAAACAAAGCTTAGAGCCTTGCGAGAATATATTAATGAAAACCTAACCAAGAATTTTATTCGACATTCAAAATCACCTGTTGGAGCTCCTATATTATTTGTAAAAAAGAATGATGGTTCCTTACATATGTATGTTGACTATTGAGGTCTAAACAAGGTAACTATGAAAAATCGCTATCCATTACCATTAATCTCAAGATTATTGAAATAAGTAGGAGAAGCAAAGATTTTTACAAAGATTGATTTGAGAGGCGCCTACAATCTAGTCAAGATTAAAGAAGAAAATCAATGGAAGATAGCATTCCTTACAAGGTATGGACATTTTGAGTACAATGTTATGCCTTTTGGACTTATAAATGCACCTGCAGTCTTCCAATACATGATGAATGTTATCTTATAAGAATATTTAGATGACTTTGTAATCATCTACTTGGGCGATATCTTGATCTTTTCTAAGAATGAAGAAGAGTATGAATTTCATGTATGGAAGGTATTAGAGAAACTATGAGAAAGTGGATTATATACCAAATTGGAAAAATGCTCTTTCGACTAACCATCAATCAAATTTTTAAGATATATTGCTTCAAAAAATGGCATTTCCATGGATCCAAAGAAGATACAAATTGTTATAGAGTGGAAACAACCATCATCAATTACAGATGTACAATATTTTTTGGGATTTGTAAATTTCTACAAAATCTTCATCAAAGATTATTCTAAGATTGCGGCTCCATTAACACGACTCACAGGCAAGGACAAATTTATTTGAGATGATAAGGTTGAAGAAGCATTCAAGAAGCTAAAAGAATCTTTCATTTCTGCTCCTATACTTGCCCATACAGATCCAACAAAACCATTCATTCTGAAAACGGATGCCTCAGATTTTGTATTGGGATCTATACTCTCTCAAATTCGTGATGATGGTCAACTACATCTAGTAGCATTCCACTTTCAAAAATTTTCAGCTGCAGAGATTAATTACGAGATCCATGACAAAGAAGTATTGGCAATTGTTGATGCTTTTGAAGAATAGCGCCATTTTTTGGAAGGGAGTCAACACAAAATCATGGTATATACCGACCACAAAAATTTGGAATATTTTTTATAAGTGCTTGAATTCTAAATCGTTAACAAGCACGATAGAGCATATTCTTATCTCGATTTGATTTTATAATTACATATTATCTGAGAAAACTTCAAGGAAAATCATATGCCTTTTTTTGACGATTATATCTTGCACCAAGAATAAGAAACATTATATTGGATCAACAAAAATCAATCATGTTGAAGCCGTCCAATTTGCACTTAAAGATATTAACAATATCTATCTATACAGATACAACTCTCAAGACGGAAATCCAAAAATCAATAAAGATAGATCTATTTATAAAAAACATCCAACAACGCTTAAAAAATATACATGTGGAAGAAAATAATAATTTCAAATTTGAAGATGGATTGTTATACTTCAAGAATCTCCTATATGTTCTTCTAAGACCTACAAGACTTCAAATTCTTCAAGCTCGACATGACCTTCCAACAACTGGACGTTTTGGCTTTAATAAGACCTTGGAATTGATATCAAGAGACTATTGGTGGCCTCAAATGTACAAATTGATGAAAGAATTCATCCAATCATACAAAATTTGTATGTAAACAAAGATTCCAAGACACCAACCATATGGACTTCTGCAATCCTTTTTAATTCGTAAAGGCCCATGGCAATCGTTATCTATGGATTTTATTATAGACCTCTAAATTTCGAATGGAAAAGATTCAATTTTTGTGATGGTAGACCGTCTTACCAAGATGGCATATTTTATCTTGTGCAACAAGACTATTTCCGGAGAGGAAATAGCTAAGTTTTTTATTGATAATATTTATTGAATACATGGCCTTCCATTTGACATTATTTCAGATGGAGGACCGCAATTTGTATCAAACTTTTGGAGAGGACTATTTCGGCTTTTAAAGATCAAGATCAACCTCTCATCCGCTTATCATCCTCAAATTGATGGTCAAACAGAATAAATGAATCAGATCTTGAAACAATATCTTTGTTGTAGTATAAATTACCAACAAGATGATTGAATGGACTTTCTACCATTAGCTGAGGTTACATATAATAACTTTGAACATTCTTCAAAAAAGCAAACTCCATTCTTCTCAAACTATGGATACCATCTTAGAGGAAATTCATTTTAAATTGAAGACATGGGAAACCCTGTTGCAGAAAGTCAAGCTACTTATTTAAAAACCATCCATGAAAAATTGGAATTCCAATTATAAATAATCCAAGATCAATATAAAGACTATGCAGACATTCATCGCAAGAACCAACTAAAGTAGATGATCGTGTCTGATTACTTTGACAAAATATATAAACAAATCGACGATCACAAAAATTAAACTATCAAAGACTTCGACCTTTTACAATTCTACATCAAGTAAATCTACTAAATTTTTGTCTCAAACTACCAAGTAGCATGCACATTCATCCAGTCTTTCATGTCTCACTTTTAGAAACCTATTATAAATCAAATATTGCTAGAAGAATTATTCCACCACCAGCTCCACTTGAAGTCAATCAAAAGATTGAATACGAGGTAGATGAAATATTGGATTTACATATAAGACGTGGACAATTAGAATATTTTATCCATTGGAAGAGCTATGGAGTTAGCAAAAGAATATGAGAACTCTCAGATAACCTTAAGAATGCACCTACGAAGGTTCACCAATTCCATCAACAATATCCTAAAAAACCTAGATTCAATGGTCATTGAAGATTTTGTAGACAGTAACATCTTTTGGCTTCTAAATGACGCTTTCTATCAACAATAAAAGACCAATATAAAAAAGAGAGAGCCATGCCAAGACCTACACTTGTATTTTCTTAGGATAGAATAGATCTTGCTAGAAGCTTATTAATTATCATGTCAAATCTTTGCATTTCAAGGGAATTGCACAAACAAGAGTCAAAAGATTCTTTTGCCATACAAGCGGTGTCGTGTTGTAAATGGTTATAATATATAAAAACCAACTAAATTACTTAATATGTTAATAAGTTCTAATGTGATCTAGAATGGTTAGTAAACTAATTTAGATAGAGTTGATAGAAACTATATTTGATTATTTTCTTTTTTTTGGCTATAGTGTTTAAGTTTTATGGAACCTAGATGTTTAGTATAATATTCTAAGAGTTGAAATTGGGCCTAAGGATGAAAATTCGAACCACCAATGTAAAAAAAAGGATGGATGAAGAATAGGAATGGGGGCCTTCACCTCCATTGGCCGGTGGTCATGCCCAATGGGCTTTTAGAGGCTGTTTGCTACTTTCTTGAGGTCTAGAGCGACTTTGAGGTAGCCATTCAAAGAATGAAGGTTAGACTTAGAAAGATTAGGTTTTTAAGTATAATCTGAGTGCAAAAATTAGGCAATTTGGAATTGGGATGAGAAAGATATAGTTGTTTAAAATTAAGGTGAAGAATTGGTATCTATTGTCGCTCTTTTCAAGATATATGGAGTTGTATAAGGGCTTTTGGAGATCGGGAGGTGCGGTTGAAAAGGCAATTTTAAAATCTACACTTTTTATAAAGAAATAACTACTTTTAGAGTTTAGATGAAGGAGATATTGTGGATTGAAGTCAAGGCATCTAATTCCAAAGGAAGTAAGTTTATTATTTGTTCATAGTGATGGTTTGAGCCATATCTTACTCTCTTCGATGAGTTTTTGGCTCAAAATTTTCAAAAATGTGTATTATTGTGTTAAAAAACTATATACCAAATTTTGAGGCGTTTGAATACTGGAATTATGAGATATGAAGAACTTTGTGTGTAGGTGTCAATAGTGAAGGATTTGAAACTATCGTAACATTATCAACGATATTTGACGATCCCCAACAAATCTACAGTCAAAATTTGTTGTAGTAGTTGTTAAAAATACATCAGTACTTATTAGAAAATTTGAACTAGTTTGGATGGTCCGATTAGGAGATATGTACTATTAGGTTTCAGGTAAAATCCTTCATAAGATTAAATAAGGTTTTAGTGTGTTTTATCAAACTTGGGTGCTCTTATGCATCTAAGACTTTTATATGTGATGTAATTGGCCCTAAAAAGGCAAAATATATATATAAATTTGGAATTTTTTTTTATCTCGCAACTTGTTTGAAAAAATTAGTTGCAGTCAGAAGCGAGGTGCTTTCTTGAGGCAGACCCTCTCGTCCTCGACAGCGGTTAGGAAATCATTGTAACTTTCACAATCTATTAGGTTTGAAGAATAAAGATAAGATGAAGAAGGAGTATCCCAACATCAAATAAGGCCACGCTTGGAGTCTTTGGAAATATGGCCTTATTACAAAAATCTCGATTCAAATGCCCGAGCTTTGATAATACTCCGTGAAGTTGGAAGGGTGATTCCAGGTGGAACAGAAATTATATTCGGAGGATATTTTGAAGATCGCAACGAAGAGAAAATTCTTGGATGGGATGTTGGCCTAACACACATTATATCTGAAGGTCATCGATGCCATCTCAAAGGTCCTGTTGAACCAACGAACAAAAGACAGAATATGTTGCTTCTCTACTTTGACAAATTTTAGAATTTTTATGCATGTGATTTGATCATCAAATTGCTTTGGCTCCTCGTGAAACTTGTCGCTAGAAGGGAAGGTGATGTCACGGTGTCGTATTGAGACACGATTATATGATGAAACTATGACTAAAAATGATTTTTCAATTAATATTCTATTATCTTAGTTCAACAAGAATTCAACATATTTTAACAAGGTTTTTATGAAAGCCTCTTAGTTTATTTTCTTCACTTAATAGCTAGTAGATAAGAATTAGTTAGTAATTTTAACTTCTAAGTTATAGTAATTCTTTTACTGCCTTAGAAAAGCCATAAAATGATAAAAAATATGATAAAAAGGATAAATTACTAGCATGATTGATACTAGGGTTAAATTGAGGGTAGGGTCAGGCTATAAAATCCCTAGGATAGGTTGGATTGATATCCAAGGATTGGCCATTTGTAGGACAGGATCGAAATCAGACCTCTAGCCACATAAACGGCTGCCTAGGATAAAGTACGAGGGTTTTTTCAGATCGGGTTTTTGGATTGGATAGCTAGCTTAAAGCTTCTTTTAGAAGCATTAAGCTTATTATCATAGGATTTTGGATGACTTTGCAATCATTGTTCAAAATCAAGGTTTGTATTGGTGTTTTGGATTTTATATAAGACAATGATGGCTTGCATTCTTAAGTGATTCATGCAATCTGTATAGCATCTTTGGTTCAAAATTTGATATTGTCTGGATTTTTGGGTGTGCTAAGTGTGTACAAAATTTTGTATTAATCTAACAATGCAATCAGGAGATATTTGGGCTTTGATACAAAGGGTTGTCAGAAGTTGGTAGTTTATGGTTGGATATGGTTTCTGTGATAACTAAATATCTACAAATTGGATCAATGTAATTTTTGGCATATTGATAGAAGACTTAGAGATCAAGCTACATACCAAGTTTGGGCTGAAGTTAACAGTTGAAGAAGGAGAAATCACCACTAGAATTTTTGCATCAATTTTCAAGTTGGCGGCCGAGAGTCATTAGTGCGGTTTTTGGGTATTTTCTTGCAATCTGTAAGTTAGGTTGGGTTGAATTTTTCTAAGCATGTAGAAGGCTTATACCAAAATTTGTGTGCAAAATTTCATACTAAATAGACAATTGAATTGAAAGTTATAGCTTATCAAAGCTCACTGATAAGGATTAGGGCTTACAAACAAAAATAAAAATTACTTAATTATAAAAGAAACAAGGCTATTGGGATATATGTATGGTTGATGTTACTAAGAAGAATATTTTTAAACACTTTTGAATTGAACTTTGAATTATATTATTCATATATGAGTGAAACTTATTAGGATTTCTTGATTATTTATAAATATAACTTTATCTTCTACAGCCACGTGCCCGGTGCATTTTCGAATAAGACAACACGTAATATGACAATGGACATACTTTAAGCTACTATTAAAACTTTTTATAATCTTCTAGAACCTTCTATAGCTTTCTAGAATCTTCTAAAATCTTCTAGAATGCTTTTCAATCTTCCAAGACCTCTCATGGACTTTTTAGAGTCTTCCAAAATCTTCTTCAAACTTCTAGAATATTCTAAGATATTCTTAGGACCCTCTAGATTCTACTTCAATCTTCCAAGACCTCCTGTAGACTTTTTAGAATCTTTAAAAATCTTCTTTAGGCTTCTAGAATATTTTAAGATATTTTTAGAAGGTCCAATAGGATATAAGGCCTCATAGTATAAATAAGAGGTAAGACTGAGGAGCACCTCAATCTTACCAATACAAGTCTTAGAGCAAACCAGAGTGTTGCCTTATTCTTGATATTAATCGAGTTTCTTATTCTTGATCTAGTTTTTGTTCCTGTCCATCCAGTTCTTTGTTTTTGAAGTTATTTTAGTTCTGATTTCTTCTCTTTGGTTCTTAGCTAATCTACTATCTTCCATCCTTGATAGAAAGTGCCTCAAAAAATAAATAGGGCATCATCCGTATTTCTTGATAATAAATAACATACAACATAATAACAAGTATAAGTGTGATGGATGCTTATATTACTTTTAATTTTTTACTATCTTATATCCATCTTTTATTTTTTTTATTTTTTCTTTTACTAGCACATGAATATATTGTATCTGTAAAAGTTTATTTTAATTCATATCCTTGATAATATAATAAGACTATTAACTTCTTATAGTTGTTTATTTTAAAAAAATAAGTGGATTATTCTACTCCTTAGGAAACATTGTTGTGTTTTAAGAAGTTAGAGACTTAACACCTTTAAAGAATATTTTTAGATCTTAATATTAGTTTTATTTTTTAAAAAGAATTTTTTTTTTTAAATAAAAAATTCATTTGATATTAGAGATTGTAAGCTACTCTCTTCTAATCTGGCTTGTATGTTTATTAATATTATTTATTTTAAATCCATTTTAATTTCAATGGAAAAAAAACCTAACTATGAATGCTTCACTTAGATGAAGTGAGAATAGATTTAAAACTATTGTAGATCTTTACAAGTTTTTTAATACTTTATGAGCCAAAATCTATAGTATTAGCAATCTAAATCATAGAAGTATTATTGCTACTTGTGTGGAAAAAATCAACCATAAAATTCAATGTTTACATTAAAAAGTTGTGCAATTGAGAGAAGTAAGTATAAGTAGACCTAATTCACAAGTGACTTTTAAACTCTAAATCCTAAACCCTAAATCTTAAAATCCTAAATCCTAAATCCTTAACACCTATATATACTAGGAATTAGGAAGCTTTTAAGTAACTTCTTGTAGAAGGCCTTGCCTCCAAATCATCCTAGGACACTTTTTGAGTGGCTTCTTTGTTGCTTTAATGTCAAGAAATTTTAAGAACCTTCTTATATAACTTCCTACATTGCTTGGAAGTCAAGCAATTTGATGAACCTCTTCTAATAACCTCTTTGAACCTTCTTTATATATTTTCACGTTCTATGTTATACAACAATTTACATCTCTTTATATTATCTTTATTATATTTGATATTATTATCTCATATTATTAATATATATAATAATATTTTTAAAAATACTAAAATAAATATTAAAAATTTTATAATATTTAAATTTTATTTTATATAAATTTAATTATTTAATATACTAATATATATTATTATATTTATAAAATTTTATTTAATTAATAAAATAATAATAATAATAATATAATATATATACTATGTTAAATATATATATTAAAATATTATTATATATCATTACATTACTTTGAAATCAAATGCTTAATAAATTTTGACTTTTATTTGTCATATTTTACTTCTAAATGTATTATATCATAGGTGATGCATCTTCACATAAATTTCATCTATCTATTTTATAAATATAGAAGTAAATCAAATCATAGGTGGTACATCTTTACAAGTAAAAAATAGAGTAGAAACTCTTATAGATCTTCAAGCTTGTATAGATAGTTTAAAAAAAGAGATTACATTCTTTTGCAACCCACGTAAAAAAAAATTATATTAATTTAATATCTTAAGAAGTTAAATAAAAAATACATATTTTGTATCAAAAAATTGTTTGATTAAAAAAAGCAAGTACTATACATATGTCACATATGATCTCTAAAAATATTTTAAGGATTATTACAAAAGAACCAAAGGCTAGTATGCAAGACAAGTTTGATGGAATAAGATCCAATTTTTAAGGCTTTGTGCAATAAATACGGATGTACTTATACTTATATCCTTCTTGCTATTTAGATAAATTTATTCAAGTTGCTTTTATAAATATTCTTTTATTATAAAGTAATTATTCATGGTTTTTTTTATTATTAAAAAAGAATTTTTTAATATTATATAATCTAAAGGCTTTTATCGAAAGATTTATTATTACATTTGGAAATAGTGATTGAAAAAGGATGGCAATAAAGACAATACAAAACTTACATCAAGAATCACGTTTAGATACAATTTATACTACAATATTTCAATAGCTTACATGTGACCTTGATTGAAATGATAAGATATTTATGACTTGATTTCAATATGGTTTAAGAGATAATGTAAAATATTATTGATTATAATGCTTCAAATTGATAATTTAAAAGAATTAATATTTCAAGCTATTACTTATGATAATTATTTATTTAAATTGTAACAAGAAAGATATTGGATTTCTAATAATAATTATCATAGTATGATTGTTATTTCAATAAGAACATTAGAGAAGCATTTAATAAGCCTTAAACTCATGTAGATCAATGCTACTCAATTTAAACCACTAACACAAATAAAAAAAGATAGTCATTGGCAAAAAAAATTATATTTATATTATAAAAAGCCTAATCATAAAGTAATAAATTATCCAAACAAGTTTAAGAGATTTAAAGTACTAAGTGTGACATCAACTCCAAAATTGGCTAAACTTGAAAACAAGGATGTTCAATCATAATAAGAACCATGCAATTGGACACTACCAAATTCCAATTACTAAAAAAATATTTCTTTCTACCTACAAATCCTATATCTTATTTTATATTATTTATAGATATAAAAATTCTAAGATGTGAGATTTCTATTAAAATCTTTTAGGATATTAGAACCTTAGGATGTTTTATAGATAAAGATTTTGCAACTAAGTATATGTTAGTATTGGTGAAGAAGATTCATCCTACACTTGCTGAAGACATTGATAGACAAGCACTTGCATTGAGGGATGTTATTGAAGAAATACAACTATTAGAAGTGGTATTAGAGGATCAAATATCACATATTATCTATAAAATTATTTAATATCCTATAATCCTTATTGTCATTAAACTTCCTTGGTTTAAATTATATAAATTTGAATATTGATTAGAATCTGTATAAAATTTTTTTATGACCAAAATATCAAAAGAAAAAAAATATTATATTTTTATTTTTTAGAGCTACTACTTTTATATAAGAAATAAAGAATGGTATTGTATTTGTGATATATGCTCTTTCAATAAATAATTCAATTAAATAAATTTTAAAAAATATTTTAATTTAATATCAAGTCTTTAAAGATAACTTATTTTTAAAAATGGAGACATGCTACTAGAACATTGATTGTATAATTGTCCCATGAAATTATAAAAAAGATCTCAATTGTTATTTGGACCAATATATAATCTTTTACAAACAGAGTTAACAACTTTACAAAAATACATTGATAAAAATCTTTCTAAGAATTTTATTTGACATTCAAAATCACCTATTAGAGTATCTATATTTTTTATAAAGAAGAAAGATAGATCCTTAAAAATATACATTGATTATTGGACTTTAAAAAAAAATAAAGACAAAAAAAATTATTATCCATTGCTATTGATACCAGGGCTCTTTGAACAATTAGAACAAATAAAGATCTATATAAAGAACACGTGTTAAAAAAAAGAACAATTTAAACAAACAAAGATCTATATAAAGAATACGTGTTAAAAAAGGAAATAAATAGAAGATGATATTTTGAAAAAAGTATGGATATTTTGAATATAATATCATGCCTTTTGAACTAATAAATGCACCAACTATATTCTAGCACTTGATAAAAGATGTCTTTCACAAGTTCTTGAATAAATTTGTTATTTGTTATTTCAATGACATTTTGATCTATTCAAAAAGTTTAAAAGAATATAAAAAATATATATGATTAATACTACAAAAATTTTAGAGATGTGGATTTATATGCCAAATTAGAAAAATATATATTCTATTAGTTAAAGATAAAATTTCTTGAATATATCATATCAAACAAAGATTTATTAATAGATCCAAAGAAGGTTTAAATTATTAAAGATTGAATAATCCTCAAGATAGCACAAGATATATAATATTTTCTTAAATTTTCTATTTTTTATCAAATATTCATTAAAAATTATTCTAAACTAGTTATTCCACTTACTTAGTTGACATACAAGCATAAATTAGAATAGAACTTTAACTAGAGAAGGCTTTTTAAGATCTTAAAATAACTTTTATTATGATTCTAATCTTAGTAAGCTTAGATTTTATAAAAGTTTTTTACACAAAAATTAATATTTTAAATTTTATGCTAGGAGTTGTATTATTACAAAAGAAAAAAGACAAAAAAATTTATTTAGTTGTACTTTATTCTAGGAAGTTTTTAGCTGCTAAGATCAATTATAAAATCTACAATAAATAATTCCTTGCTATTATAGATTCTTTTGAAGAATGGAATTATTTGCTGGAAGGTACTTTACATCTAATGATTGTATATACAAATCATAAGAATTTGAAGTATTTCATATTGGCTAGTGTTTTAAATTATTGCCAAGCTTGGTAGAATATGTCTCTATCATATATTGACTTCAACATTACATATAGACCTGAAAAATAACAAGAATTGTCAAATGTTTTGTCTAGGCAATCATATCTTGCACCAAAAGAGATTGAGGCAACATATGACCAATAACAAGTAACACTTTTAAAACCCAAGTATTTATATCTTTAAGCAACCACTATATCAATTCTAGTAGATTTTTCACTTGTTGATTATATTTGTATAATATTGACTATGGACCTTCTTATCTTTGATATTAAATAATAAGTTAATAAAATTCAAGATGATTCTAGCAATTTAAATTTGAAAATGACCTCTTTTATTTTAATAAATGTCTATATATTCTTGAGGGACCAATATGTCTTTGTGTTTTGCAAGCACATTGATGTGTTATGTAAAAATCAATACACAAATGTATTAGACATCTAGTTGTGGAAGAATTTGATCTTACCATGAAGTTGAATTTACTACCAAAAATAATGCATAAGGTGTTTAAAAATATCTTTTTGGCAATCTTGAACAATTTAAATAAGCTTCTAATTATCCTAAGTATTCCATATTAACCTTAAAAAAATCCTAGATAAATCTTATTACACTCTAATTAAATCCAAATAAACCTTAAATAATCCTTAAAAATCCTAATTAAATCCTAAAGAAATCCTAATCAATCCAAAGAAATCCTAAAGAAATCTTAATCAATCATAAAGAAATTCTAATAAAATCCTAATAAAATCTTAATAAAATCCTAGCAATTCTAAAGAAATCTTAACTAAATTCTAATTGAATCCTAATTAAATCTTAATAAATTCTAATTAGTTTTAATTAAATCTAAATTGATCCTAAATAACTTTTAATAAATTCTAATAAAATATTATTTAAGTTTTAATCAAATCCTACCAAATTTTAATCAGATTTTAATAAAATCTTAATCAAATCCTAAATAAATTTTAATAAAATCTTAAAGATACTGTAAGTAAATTCTAATCAAAATCTAATCAAATCCTAATCAAATCCTAATTAAATTCTAAAAAAATCCTAATCAAATCCTAAGTAAATTCTAATAAATCTTAATAAAATCCTATAGATATTTTAAATAAATTCTAATCAAATTCTAATAAAATCTTTGTCAGATTCTAATCAAATCCTAACAAATCTTTATAAAATCCTAATCAAATCTAAAATCAAATTCTATTCAATCTTAAGTAAATCTTAACAAATTCTAATCAAATCTTAATCAAATCCTAATCAAATCTTAATAAATCTTGATGAAATCCTAATCAAATCTTAAATAAATGCTAATAAAGCTTTAAAGCTATTCTAAATAAATTCTAATAAAATCCTAATTAAATTTCTTAAGAAATCCTAATCAAATCCTAAAAATTCTAATAAATATTAATAAAATCCTAAAGAGACTCTAAATAAATCTTCATTAAATTTTAACAAATCTTTATGAATTTTAATGGAACTTTAATAAAATCCTAAAGAAATTCTAATTAAATTCCAATCAAGTCTTTAAAAAATCCTAGTTAAATCTTTAAAATATTTTAAATAAATTATAATTAAATCTTAATAAATCCTACTAAAATTTGATGAAATTTTAAAAATACTTAAAATAATTTCTAATAAAATCTTAGTCAAATTTTTATCAAATCTTGACAAATCCTAATTAAATTCTAACCACCTATAATTAAATCCTCACCAATTTTAAATAAAACTTTAAAAATCCTAATATAATTCTAGTCAAATTTTAATTAGATCTTAATAAATTCTTAATCAAATCCTATATAAATTCGAATAAAATGCTAAAGATAATTTAAGTAAATTTTAATCAAATTCTAATAAAATCCTAATAAATTCTAATAAAATCCTAGTCAAATCCTAAATAAATTCTAATAAACTTTTAAAGATATTCTAAATAAATCTTAATTAAATCTTAATTATATCCTAAAAAAATTTAATCTGATCCTAATTAAATTTTAAATGAATTCTAAATAAATCCTAATCAAATCCTAATTAAATCCTTAATAAATTCTAACAAATTTTAATTAAATTCTAAAGAATTTTAAATAAATCTTAATCAAATCCTAATCAAATCCTAATCAAATCCTAATTAAATTCTAATCAAATCCTAATAAATTTTAAAAATATTTTAAATAAATCCTAATAAAATCTTAATAAATTCTAATAAAATCTTGATCTAGTTTTAATCAAATCTTAAAGAAATTGTAATTAAATCATAATCAAATTCTAAATAAATTCTAATAAAATTCTAAACAAAATCTTAATTAAATTCTAAATAAGTTCTAATAAATTTTAATAAAATCTTAAAGATACTTTAAATCAATCCCAATCAAATTTTAATTAAATCCTAACAAATCCTCATCAAATCCTGTAGCAAATTTATAATCTCAATAATGATTAAAAAAATCATTAATATTTATTCTATATTTTTATACTTTTCAATCTACTAGTTGAAAACAAGTACACAAAATTTAAACTTATTGATTGGAAGAAAAAGCTCTTAATCCGCTTGAGTATCAATTGTTCTCTTTTTCCAACCTTGATGTCAATCTTTTAATATCAATAGCTCTTTTTTTCACCATTTACTTGTTCTAAATTTTTTTTATAAATATTGACAATTAAGTCAACTATGAGTTTAAAAAAACATATATTTCAATCTAATTGGAAAATTCCTCAAAATCATAAAAATCCCCACTAATTCTTAAAATCAAATTTTTGAGATTCTAATCTGTATGAATTTTAATAATTTTTTATCTAACCATTTAATCAAGTTCAAATTTATAATACATATCCAATACAATTATATTCACATATCTATGAATTTTCATCCTTAAATCTGCTATAAAATTTATAAAATTTTTCCAAACTGTAAATCCACTTTATTCCTCAAAAATTAGAGTTATTTGAATAAAACCTTGACTTTGCATAGCTCCCACAAAGTCAATATAAACTTAAAAACCTCAAATCCAATGCTTATAGAAATCTTATTAAATCTACTCTCTAATTCTATTTTTTAATTAACAAAAGAATCCTACATTTGCCATAGGTGCATGGTTTTGTACCTTGGAGTCTAGTTTCAAACTTAAGACTTATCTCTTCTAACACCTATCCTTGTCAAATCTGTAGAACACATTATCTCTTGAAGTTCTTTTGGAGCCCTACCAATTATACCATCCTTTAAAGGATATAATGGCTTTCACAATCAACCCTCCTTGGATATCAACCTAAGATTTTCTTAGGTATTTTTTATTGAAAAATATCTTTTACTTTAATCTAAAGATACCTATAGTAGTATTTTTACTAATCTACTTTATTTTGTCTTGTTTATGGTCTTACAAAATAAATAAAAGTTTTTTTTATAAAAAAATAATATTAATACTAAATTATTTTTATTATCTCCTTATTTTTTTATATATATTTTTAAAATAATTTACTACTATATTTTTAATTAATTTTTTTTATAATATAATCTTTATTATTTTTTTCACCTAATAGTCGTGTTACAACACGACATTGCTCTTGAAGGAACTCTGAGCTAAAAGATGAGGTGATGTCACAAACATTCATATAAAAAAGGTTTTGGAAGGTTCTAAAAGACCTTGGAAGATCTTAGAAGTATCTAAAAGATTTTAGAAGATTGTAGAAGGTTCCAAGAGGTTATTAGATCAGGTTCTCTAAATTGCTTAACTTCCAAGCTACATAAGAAGTCACAAGAGAAGATTCTTAAGTTTTCTTTACATTGAAGTAACAAAGAAGTTGCTTAAGAAGCGTCTTAGGATAACTTGGGAGCAAAGCTTTTTGCAAGAAGTTATCTAGAAGCTTCCTAATTTCTAATATATATATATATAGGTGTTAAGATTAAAAGACTCTTTAGTCTAAAAAATACATGTCTTATGGTTTAATTTGGACCTTCTTATTCTTATATTGTATTGCTTTGTAATAAGATTCACGCATCTTATTATTTTATTATAATCTTATATAAGTTCCTAAATTTGAGTCATAATAAGTATTATGTAGTGTAATATAATAAATACTTTATTTTAGAAATAAAGACAATATATGATGTAATAGACATCTAAAACTTATAACAAAAATATTCATATTAGACCAAGAAAATAAAAATCCAATGTAAAATATAACATAAGAATTTTTTAAATAT
Organism: Physcomitrellopsis africana; assembly: GCA_036785485.1. NCBI lineage: Eukaryota > Viridiplantae > Streptophyta > Bryopsida > Funariales > Funariaceae > Physcomitrellopsis > Physcomitrellopsis africana. The sequence goes on along the minus strand of JAWRVF010000695.1, from coordinate 89,581 downwards.
AATTAAAAATATAAAAATATGATATTATATATATAAAATATACCAAAATTCTTATGATAATAGTTATTTGTAAATATAAATAAAGAATTCATAATATATATACTGATTTTTATTGCAACATTATTTCATATATATAGAATCTAAAATTATTTCTAACAATAGTAGGCAATAATTATTACAAATAATTTTTCTATGATATATAATATTTTATCATAAATCATAAATATTATACTTTTAATAATTTTAAAAAAATTATACTACTAAAAATAATAATATAGAATATAAGATAATAATATTTAATGATATAAATAAATAAACTCATTCTATAAAAATCTTAAATTATTAATTGAGTATATATTCTTATATTTATATATAATAATGCTATTAGAGATACATCTAATTATAATTGATTAATAAGAATTACTATATATAGTTTGATTTGTACAATTAATAATACAAGACAAAAAATAATAAAACTTTATCATAATATTATCAATTAATACAAATAAATTATATATATTTTATATTATTTTAGACAAATATATTAATGTTATAGGAATCTTTCTTTTCACATATCTTGTCACCCCTTAATACTAATATTCTTAGTACAGAAAGATGTAAAAAGAACTGCTAATATATATGCACTAGTTATTATTAACAAATCTTTGGAATCTACAAAGAATATATGCTATTAGATGTAGAAATTCAAAAAGCAAGAAAATAATCATTACATTCCACCTATTCAATCAACAAAAAAAATCTAATATATACTACATAGTATTACATGATTCAAAAGAAATTGTTCTAATATACAACTAATATAAAATGTAATTAATATAGATATTATTTATAATTTCAAAACTATCCATTTAGCCATATATGTAATTACAAAGATTCATTAATTAGTACATATCTAAAATAATGAGAATATTGATGACAACTTATAAACCAATTTTGGTAGTCAATATCAAAAAAATAATATTAAAAAGAAAATGTTGTTATTATATGTTCTAATAAAATAAAATATTTATTACATTAAAAAATAAGTTTTTTTATTTTTTTATAATATCATCATTATTTTATTTTTTAAATTAATCAGATTATAAAAATTATATTAAAAGTTAATGACATTGGTATATATATTTAAAAAAATCAAAAACTAATTATATTATACACACAAGTTTTTATATTGTTTAATTATAATATAATCAATATTTTATATTATAAGTTGTGAATCATCAAATTGACTTATTAGTTGTTTTAGAATAAAGAATGTATTTAGAGTACCAAAACTACAATTGTAAAGTAAAGATGTGTTTAGATGATACTAAATGAAGGAGAATAATATTAATAAATAAAAAAATAAGATCTTAGTACATCTTGGAGGTAATTATCTTAGTTGATTTAATAGCTTTCTTAATTATAAGAATTAGCATTTAATTATTGAGACTAATGTCTATACTGGCCTTCTATCTCTATGTACCACTTATTAAAAACATATAAATATTATTTAGTAGGTAAAAGAAGCATGAGAAATAAACCTCATATCTTTTTAGTTATTTATATAAAAAATAGGATTTTTAGTTGATTTAAATTAATTTTTATGATTATAAAAAATCATTAAGGTAGAATAAAATAGTTTTAAATTGATATTATTATTTTTAAAATATTATAGAAATTTTTAGAATTTATTTAGAATTTTAGAATAATTTTGAAGACTTTGGTAAAAATAAGTTTTATCACTTTAGGAGCTATTATGAAGAAATGGAGCAAGATTTGAAGGCCATGCAAGATTCTTAGGCTAATAGGGTATTTTTGAACACCTAGGGGAAGTCAAAAATGCTAAAAAATGAGTTTTACTAGTAGAAAATAGGAGGACCAGTAGCTAATGTAGTCCTTGTAAAAAGGGAGGTACTTAAGTCTCATATGGGTTGTGGCACCTTGGATGTAGGTAAGAGGATAAGACTAAGACCTTGTGGCCTCTCTAGGACACCCTTATACACTACTTATGAGCCTTAGTGAGGTTCAAACTCATGATCTCTTAAATAAATTATCCTTGAGGTAAAAAATTTCTACTTAATTTTTTTATTATTTATCTTCTATCTTTGGACTATCATAACTTATTCATGGTAATTCGGATTTATATATTTTTTACATCATTGGAAAGATAAAAAAAAATTATCTATTCAAAAATATATTTTTTATATTTTATTTTTATTTATTACTAGATGAAAACACAGTAAACAAACTATGACATAGTTTTGAATTGTGCATTTGCTTGATATCATTTACTACACTTGTTTTGTGGTTGTTTTTCTTGTTGTTCTTGCTATTTGCTTCCTTCACTTCACATCACCAATTACAAACAACTCTTAAATGAGGCCATCTTGTAACTTAGATTAAGGGATGCATTTTATCTTCATATAAGTTAATCACATTGTAACTTTTTATATAATAAATTAATGACATTAATGTATATGCTAGAGTAAATTGTAATGTGATCATATAGCATAGACAAAAAAGTAATTATACGTTGATCACATTGCAAAAATGATTTCTACTTGTCTTTAAAATAGGATCAATATTTTATTTTGTAAATAGATTATATTGTAACTTTTTGAATTATAAGTTTATCATATCAATGCACATACTCTAAAAGATTAAAGTGTGTTAGAATTTAAACTAATTAATGCTAATTGCATGAAAATAGCATAACTTTGATTCAATTGCTTGAAGCATACAATAGAACAAAGTTGCAAATTTTAAAGGATATTCACAACCATAATTTATTGTATTGTTGTATTATCATGATTCAAAGCTATTTTATAAGGTTTCATAAGAAAAATTTAAAATTGAGTTGGTTTTGGTAATTGCAACTAATATACAATCATATTGAAAAATAATATAAAACATAAAATATAAAATAAATGATTATGAAGAAAAAGATTAAAATTATGCAAATAACATCTTTACAAATATTATAAGTGATTCAAATGTAAAGTTTTATGTATCAAAATTTGCACAAAGAGAACATGTTTGTATACACAAAGATTTTTAACAGACAAATCAAACATCACAAGAAAATTGGAATTTTTTCAAAAAATAAACCATTCTTTACAGAATAAAACCAGTTCAAAATTTGTTCAAGTGAAATTTGTTCACTTTTGATTCATGCCAAATTAAAATTACAAAAAAAGAAAAACAGAAAAACAGAAAAAACCGAATCTTTTAACTAATGTCACAACAGATTCGTTAACATTTACTAATCATTCTTGGTGCAAGTGAGTTGAACACCATTGGGACAAAAGCATGAAAAGTTGTATACAAATACTCGTGTTTCCTTATGGAACAAAAGCATACTTGAATTCATCCATGGAAGCTGGCAAGAGCAAAGAATGGAGCCAGTTGAGCAAGGAAACTGGGAGCGGCGATGCACCATCTCCACTGGTGCCAGAGCCTATCTGGACTCCCAAAAACGTGTGGTTCAAAGCATTTGCTTCGCTGCGGCCTTCAAGGGTCTGCGTGCAATCCCTCGGAGCCAAGCCTTTTCCGTTTTCCTCACTCTAGTTGGCTCTCTATTACCATTCCAACCACGTTACATAATTCTGGTCAGTTTAGTTCTGTGATTGTGAAGTTTTGGAGTAGCGAGCGAGCCAGCGAGCTAGCGGGAGAGAAAGAGAGATGGCTATGGCGTCTGCAACGATGGCCGCCCAAGCTGTGACAGTAGCTGGATTGGGCTCTTCCATGCTGCGCGGGGCAGATGTTCAAAGACTACGAGGTGGGTCTCTCGCTGCCACTGAGTTTTCCCCTACGGAATTGGCAACTTGAGTTACAATTGCCGTGTTGAGAACGGAGAGATGTGAGGTTTAGGAGTGGAATTCGAGGGTGAGTTGAACCCATAAGCGGCATTTTCTCATTCGGGGATGGTCACAGTTGTAGCATGATGTGGCCTTATCGTGTGACCGTGAGCAGTAGTGGGTGCCGTGGTATGCTGAGTCGGCATCGGTGACAGAAAGATTTGAAGCGTCTTCCTCTGTGTGTGTGTACTACCAGGTCATGTGAAGGTCGCGAGGCGTGTGTCTAGTCAAGTGTATTCACCGGTCAGAGCTGCCAAGCTTCCACCCGGAGTAAGACTCTTCTACCTGTCTCTGTTGTTGTCTTTTCTCAGCTTCGATTCTTCGTCATGCGAACAGGATTAGTGATGTAGCAATAATTGCGTGGAGGGATTACAATGTGTGATAACCAGGTTTCATGTGGTGCTGCAAGCCGTTCATTCTTTGATTCATTTTGGGTCGCAGTAGCAATTACTCATAGCTTATCTCCTCTCTTGTGAGCAAGAGATTTCAACAATTCTGTCTAAATGATGGTCATAGTTTGCAGACTCGTTGTCTGCTGTGGCACTGGCTTCTTCATTTATCATCCATTAAGGTGAATCCCTGTGAATTTTAGGTTGGCCAACCTAGGGAGGAGCCGAAATTGCCTGTATCATTTTGGGGGTTTACACGGAATGCTGAAGTATGGAACTCGCGTGCATCAATGATTGGAATTGTCGGAATCATCATAGTTGAAGCTGTAAGTTCTTACAACCGTGACCTATTGTGCATGTGAGATATTTCTGAAACAATGATGAACACATGCTCACTGAAATGTGTAGTTCTTCCTGGACACTTTATATCGTAGAATGTATAATGTCAATGCGGCAAGCCGGTAGAATGATGAATTCTTTCATGTTCAAGTTATTGAGAAGGTCAAGAGTGCCACGCTTCTGGGGTTTTATATTTTAAATGCAACTTAGAACTTGACTCGCATCGCTTAGCGGTGAGAACTTCCCGACTTTTCTCCTGTCTACAGGCTGGCCTTTAGCTAACTCGTGCTTTGAACTGTTATCTCTAAACAGATCCTTAACCAAGGCATCCTTCAAGCGATTGGCATTGATGTTGGAAAGGGACTCGACTTGCCATTGTGAGGAGGAAGTGCAATATGAGCTTGTGCATGTCAAAAGCCCGAACAGTTTGTATTTCTGTGATTTTGTAAAGCATTATTTTAGTCGAACATCTCATAATTTTGATACAGCATTGTGCTTCAGCTGCATGCACTGGTATTTCATCAGTATGTAAGGCACTGAGTTTCCTCATGATAAGATGTTGGAAATACTGAAAATGTTGAAGCACATTGCAAGATTACGTAGACATTTTTGTATTCACTCTAGCTTCTTTGGCAACAACTTAATTACTGTTTTGCCCATGTGTTTGTTTTACTATACGTACAGTGAACCTCTACAAATCAAAGCACCTAATATTTCCACGACACCGCTGCATCGCCATGTAACAACATGAAAGGACTTGTAATGGTAAAGAACTTGCAAGACTGTGCCCGTCAAAACTGTGAAGCAGAAAATGTATTATATTAATACAAAGGTGCACATCTCGGCAGTTAAGCATCATCCGCTCACTGCCTTCTTGGTGAACTATCCCGTTCACAACATTAAAATACAAATTGTCTGTAATAAAAACGTGACATCTCATCACGAAGATTATATCTGAATAAAAATGCAATTTCGTGAATACATTACTAACACAAGTTATGGATTCATGCCTTTCCAGCTCACAAATAACTCCGCCACTGTAGCAAACCATCGCTAGTGGTGTTGCATATGAACATGGAAGCCTACTCCTCCGACAAATAATAAAATCAAAGCCTGCACATACCGATATTGTTCAAACGGTTGGTTACTTTAGCACGGGAAAGTCCAGTTTTTAAAAAGAAATCAACATGACAAGATGCAAATTCATCACTAATTCAGCATGTCACTTTCATTGATTATACAACAGAGTTATGAAAATGGCTAATCCACTACGAAGGATGTGACAAAACTCACAGCTATGGTGCAAGCCATCAGCCCAGTGCGTTCACGAGCGTCATGTCTCACAAACAGGAAAACGCCAGCTCCAATATACCAAGGAAACACGGCAATAAAGAACCCCATTATGAATCTGTTTTGAAAGACACACCAATGAGCATGAATGTTAGTGTCAGCTTAATGTAACGTAGCAATTTCCGAGTGTAAAAGGCAGAACAATATAGGATTTCGAGTAAATAACCAATTATACGAATACATCTCTCCAAATGAATATATAAATAAATAAAATACAAAGAAGCTGTGATTTTTATCCTTTAGAGGCGTACGAGTCGCAGGATTCCCAACACGGTTTATTTGCACTTCCAGTAAAGTGCTAATGGCATGGTCCTCCGAGGAACCATAGTAATGAGCCAGGAATTAGGAGCAATCTGATACTGATGCTAGAGCGTTGGAATGACTTATAATAACTGCGAAAAATTTTGGGATTGAACCACACATATGTCGATGTACTCCATCCTGAGTTTGGAGTAAAAAAAACCTTGTAAAAGGTCTTCGGGAGAAGAGTAGTATAACTTACAGGAACCAGCCGAAACCAAGTCCGCAGAATGGAAGCGGCCGTTGGTGGCATACGACCTCATGGCACTCGTAATAACAGGTCTGAGCGGGTTGTGGGACAGGATACTGAGCGGGTTGATAGCATCCAGAACCTTGACAACTTCCTGGATAATTTTCCAGAACTGGATATCCTGCAATGCAAAATAGACGTCCATTAAAGGATAAACACAATGAACTGGAACACATATATGATGTGGAAAATATATGCCAGACATACTGTAAGATACTGTATCAAGAGTTAGAAAGAAGCAATCAACTCACGCATCAGTATCTATTAAAATACTTCCCATCACTTTAGCGTTGCAACGATCACTTCATCGCTCACTTTGCATAATAGATGGTGATACAGATATAAGATAGGTAGTGTCTAAACCAGGAACTCTAGCACTAAAGAAAGTTCTAATACACTGAATAAGGTACTTAGGGTGCATTACCAGATAATGAAAACCTTACCCTTAACCAGAACTACACGACGTATTTCTTACCCTTAATCTGATGATCAGATTCGCTCTTCTGCAGGAAATTTTTATCCAATTCTTATCACTGAATTCTTTCAAGAGGTGAATTGCCACTACTTAGCTTGACCAAAAGAATGTAACAATTGTTCCCTAATTTTCTTCCAAAGTTACTAAAAGATATGTCCCGTCATTCACACACTGCAAAGCGCAAGGGCAGAAAAACTGGCACGTCTTTGAAAAAACAATCTTCCCGCTATAACTGGGTAACGATTAAACCCTCCCCATAAAACTGGCGTGAACATCAGTGACATTTACGCATGTGTTCGAATATTTTCCCTTAGTGAACATAGTGTTTCCGTTTTTTATTGAAATTCTTTCACTCAATCCGAGACTGACCCAAATTTCACCTTCAGACTTATACGCATCAAAAAGTGCTAGCTTTGCCAAGAACTTATGAAAGCAGTTTCGAACCTCTCGACTATTTCCACGTTTGAATTCATTCCTTGACATCGAAACCTAGAACGGAAGCAACAGATCGGTGCAAGAGAAAGATAGAGAGAGAACCACGTACCAGGAACTACAGGGTACTGCACTTGGCCACCACTGCCAAAAGTACCGGGAAGCGGAGGAGCACTCGACTGCGGAAAACTTTGTGACCCATCAAAGGTACCATAAGATGCTCCTTTCTCGAATCCCATCGTTGAGGCTGAGACTTACTAAAACCCTGCATGCGCAATTCAACAGATGCACCTCAAATCCTTCGCTTACCCTCTAAATCATCTCCCCAACACCCAATTTTCTCGTATATCCTAAACTTCTGGCGTTAACTCAGATCCTGGCACCAACCTGAGATCCTCTGCAAACAACTTCTAACCTTCCAGAGAACCGCAGCAACTTCAAACGCAGCAAAATCCCGCAAATATGAATTGGACCCAGTTGAAGCTTCCGATGTGTGATGAAATAATAACGGAATTCCTTAACGAAATCCCCATCAACCGACCCCAGTTGCTAAAACATGGCGGTCCCTGAGGGTTCGAAGAAGCAGGCAATCGAGATACTTAACTTGGAGACGGAGCATCCAGCTGGTCTCCCCCGCGTCCCAGCAGCAATTTTAGCAGGACCCGCCGAGATCCCCGACTTTTTGTGACCTAATTAAAGCACGACCTGGCCTCGTTGGTTGCTCCCGGTGGAGTTGACAATGCATGCTGCTCTGCTCTGGACTTGTCTTGCAATGTCACTGACTGACTGTACTCCTTTGGGGATCTCCGGAGAAACTTGCCCAATGTTTTCCCATAGTTGAATCTCTGTAGCTTGAAAGCTGGTTAAACTAAGAAAATTTAAGACTTGTGATTATACAAACATTAGTTGTTAAAGGACATTTTAATAGCATGTATTAGTGAAAGGTTAATGATCACCAAAGCTAATAATGAGATGTGATATAAAGATAGCACAAATATTTTCAGAATATTAAGTTTTTTTAAAGGATTATGAATTTAATTGAAAGAAGCAAGTAGACAAAATAATGATATTTGTGTGATTAAAAAAACATTAAAAAGACATGGATAACTTTTGAAACTATAATATATGGCAATATAGTTAATATATTAACTATTTTGTTTTTTATATGTGTATATATATATGTATAGTTTTATTTACACAAATTTTTAATAGAACCAAATGGATTCACCAAACAATGTTATTAAAACTAAGATTTAAATTTAAGTTTCTTCTAAATATTTAAAAATGGGCAAAGCAAACATGCTCACATAATAATGTATTTTGACCTCATTAGCAATTTTAATAACTACCAAGAAGTTTTTTCACTATGAACAATCTTGATTGTTACAGTCAAGCCCTACAGTCACCATACTTGGTAAATAGTATTTTCAAAACATTGCTAAATATGTCAATTCAAAAAAAACAAAGTGATATTATTTTAGAACTAAAACTTAAAACATATACAAAATTTTAAATAGAATTTTATATAATATTAGCTTATGGTGTTTAAAAATGAAAGACTCTGTACTGTATTGGATGATAGCAAATAGAATTAAAAGTATGGTCAAAAGTTGTATTGTGCATATGTAGCATATGTAATATTAAAAATACATGATACTATTGAACTTTTAATATTAGCAATAGCAAAAATTATTGCAAGATATATTATAGTAAATTATTGGGGTTTTGACAACTGTTTTAAAATTCATAGATAAAATGCTTGTTGTATATAGAAGTGAGCTTTGCATCTTTTAAAATAATTTATATTATTTTTATAACATATTTAATAGATTTTTTTATGAAATAAATTATAACTAAAATAAAAATCATCTATAAATAAATAAACACACACACACACATATATATATATATATATATATATATACATATACATATACATAATAAGTAAATTTAAAATTTTCATTAAGAAAGGATTTGGTTATTGAAGACTTTAAAATATTTAAAAAATAAAAATAAATCATTATTTTCTTTGAATTTATGTGTTATGATTCTTTTTTTCTTTTTTTCTTTTTTATAAAGAGAATCTTATAAGAAAAAATTCAACTTCTAATGTTATTTTGAAGGTTGGGGCTTACAAATTGTTTAATGTTGGGGCTTACAACATTTTTTAAATAATATTTTTGATTACATATTTTTATTTAATAAATCTTGTAATACTCAATACATATTTGTTTTAAACAATAACATAAACATACACATAAATAAAATTATATAATTATATATGGAGATTGATGACTTTCATTTGTTTCTTTTTAAAATCCACCATGCTGTAATATGTATCCTTTATGTCTTTTCTTCAAAACTAAAAACTATATATATATATATATATTTGTGTATTTAATCTAATTTTCCAAATATTAAAAAATGAATTAAAACCCACAAGACAATAATTTATCATTTTGATTGGTGGAATCGATTCAGTTAACTGATAGTTCTGATCATAATTATATTTTGTTTAATATGATTAAATCTTATCTATAGTATCATCTCTTTATGTATTTATTTGAATATCATTTGATTTTTTATAATAAATGAATAACGTTTTGTTTGATTATTATTTTCTCTAACTGGGTTTATCCTATTTGTTAAACTAATCCAAGAACTCAAACCAAATTTCCAACAACCACTTCCATTCATTCAAACATACCCTTAAAACAACCGACCCTTTATTAAACCCATTCTTGCAAACACTCGTGCCACGTCACAAGAGCACAAGACATAACGGAACTCCAGGGCTCCCTTGGCAAAATCCTTGCAGCAGCGTTTGCCGAAGTAGGATCAGATCAGACGACAAAAGTGGACAAGAGTATTTCAATTTCGACTGCATTTTTTGTGGGTTTTATGGAGAAGAATGCGAATCGAAATGGGTAGTATCTATGTGATGATGGGTGTATTGCATCGGCAATTGGCGTCGCTGCATGTAATCGTGTCGCTGTTGCGAGCTCTGGAGACTTCCGGCGTCGCATCCCGAGGCCCACGAGTGAATGTCATCGTGTCCGCATCGCACGAAGATCCGGTCCGTCGGAGCGAGACGACGCAGACCGAGCTTCCGATCGAGGTTCTTCGCGGAGTTGCGACGCGGGAGAACCGCGCCGGAAACGTTCAAACCCTCCACAGAGCTGCCACGGAGTTAGGCCCCCCTTCATCGGTTACAAAGCCGTCTCCTTGCTGTCGACATGCCGCATTGCCCAAGTTCATTCGCAAAATTTCTTCGCAATGGCCAATTTCGGTACCCTCTCCTCGACGCAACCGCACAATCCTAACAAATCATTCGAGGTCCGGCTCTTCTTCTGCTCTACTACAACCTTTGCTGCTGCATTGTGCTGTTGCCGATCATTTTTTTATAAATTTTTCTAGTTTTAGATTGATTGATGGATGTGTTCACGATGAGGGGTTTCGATCCTTGCTGTTTTGTGGCTGTGGGCTTGGTAATTAGCTTCTGGGATTCGATTAGGTTTGAGGATAGGCGGTGGAGATTGGATTTGTGAGGTTGTCCTCCGTGGTGGTGCGTGGTGTTGTTATGCGAGGAGGTTTTTGATGAATCGAGTGAGTTATAATGTGGGGTTTAGGGTCTTTGTAATTAGGGCTGGTAGTTGGTGTAGTTAGGTTTACGGGGAGTTTTTTTTACTGCATGTAGATTACGAAGTGTTGGTAGGCTGGTTTGAATTAGTAATGTAGTCTGTGCAATCAGCATCACGTTGGCGGGGCTTGTCTGAAGTTGGCTTAAACCCTTCGTCAGAGCTTTGTGTTTGAAAGTTTAATTTACGGTAAAGCTAACAGGGTTTTGGGTATCTGGAGCTGTGTATTTGCAAATGCTTCCGGAACTGAGCATCATCAAATTTAGGGGAATAGAAAAGAGTAAAAGTTTAGTGTGAAGCCAATGCTTGGCCTTATTTGAAGGCGATGATGTGCTCTCGCGTTCAAGCAATCAGGAGCTCTTTGTACGTTAAGAGTAGTGTTTGACTCTTTCGCCCTTGACGAAGTTTTGCGTTGCACCTCGTAAATATCTCAGAAGCCCTCAAAATTGACTGATTGATAGGTCAATCAACCTCCAACTGATGGTATTTCGAGTCTTGCATTCAGCCCAAAGGCGAACTATCTGGTTGCTACCTCATGGGATAATCAGGTGATACGTCATCCTTTCTATCCGTTTGATGCTCTCATTGTTTTAGAAATCGTAGTCCTCATGTCTTTCCTTTTCATGCATTGTTTATTAGTTTTCCTTACCGTCGTTCGCATTACTGTTTCATTTTCTTTGCTGCCGAGTCAATTCTGTCGTCACACTCTTGCGAATTGAAATGAGCTGTGTTCTTGGCGTTGAAAGTGATTCCAACGCTTGATTCGAAATGCATTGAATACTTGTGTCTTCTGTACAGGCCTGAAATGTAACCAACAGGATATGTGTACTCTAGTCTATTTTTCAAGAGTTTATTTATGTTATTTAATATATGCGAATTCTAAATACTTGTGATTGCGATTAGGTGAGGTGCTGGGAGATTCAGTCAAATGGCAGCAGTGTTCCTAAAGCAGCTATTTCACATGAATTGCCTGTAAGTTTAGCAAACTTTTAGATATTTTACTGTGGTCTGTCCAGGATTTTCCTAGGATCGATTCTTTTGTACCTAGGATCAATCTGAGTTTTTAGATATCTAGCTACATGAAGGTTGTGGCGGTTCATTGTTAAGTCCTTGATAAAGAACTTTATTTGTACCTGTTGCTTGCGCATTAATTTTTTTGATAATGGATGCTTGTGTAAAACTACCTTCTCGTAGTTAGTTCAAAATCAGGTCTCGATCATTTATAATGATGAATCATCTGGCTGTTGGTTGTTGATGATAACGCATGCACTTTGTAGGTCTTATGCTCTGCCTGGAAGGAGGATGGGAGTACAGTGTTCTCAGGAGGTTGTGACAAGCAAGCAAAAATGTGGCCCATACTATCTGGTGGCCAGGCAGTTACCGTAGGCATGCATGATGCACCTATTAAAAGTATTTCGTGGATCTCTGAGATGAATCTCCTTGTTACTGGAAGCTGGGACAAAACTCTCAAGTACGCACTTTCTACAAAGCACTTCATGAGTTATAAGTACTGAGGAAGCTTGTGAAAAGTGATAGAAGCTAGCTTTCTTGGAACTTTTGGATTGTCGGAACTATGCTCTTGAATGTTTTCAAGTTAGTGTGTTTTTTAATTTTTTTAATTTTTAAAATCTAGTGCATAGCTTTTCTCTCTCTGTGTAATATCTATCCTTGCTGCCCGACTGCTTCTAAAGAAGACTTCCCAAAATTTTGTTTTTGAAGTTATAGACAGCTTGGAATCAACTAGCTTAGCATATTATTTGGAGAAGTGCGAATGTGAGTTTTATCGTGTACTTTAGCTGGCGTGGTGCATTTTGAGTTAGGAAGATTGGATGATCTGTTCAGATATTGGGATTTACGGGCACAAACTCCAGCCCATACTCAACAACTTCCTGAGCGATGTTATGCTATGAGTGTCCGGCATCCGCTCATGGTGGTAGCAACTGCGGATAGAAATATAGTTGTCTATAATCTTGCAAGCCCACAAGTAAGTACCTCAGTATTAGCTAAATCTGGATGTCTAGATTTAGCAAGATACCTGTTCAAGAAATTGAATGATTAGTAACTTCGGATTTTTCAGTAAGTTCTTTGTTGATACGAAGGGCCAGTGGGTTTTTCGATTTTGTTTTGTATCCATTTTCTTTGACCTAATCGTCTTGTCGAATAGACTTACTCCTGGCAGTGTGGACTTCAAGTTGGTTGACGTTGTCGTAATTCTTTTGATCTTCTTGGCCACTTTTGAAGCATCCTTATGTGTTTCTGTGTTGATGCAGACAGAATTTAAGCGGATACAGTCGCCATTAAAGTATCAAACACGATGTGTTGCAACCTTTCCGGGCAAGGAGGGCTTTCTTGTGAGTCGATTCTTAGTAACTGAGATATCTCAACAATTTGTTGTCAAGGTCATTGTTTCAAAGTGGATGTAACAGTGTGAAATGTGCCTTTTGTATTGTGAACATGCTCTGATTGTTGACATTGGTGTGGAATTGTAGGTTGGGTCAATCGAGGGAAGAGTGGCCGTTCAGCACATTGATGATGCTCAGCAATCAAAGAACTTTACTTTTAAATGCCATAGAGATAACAACGATATATATGCAGTCAATTCTATCGACTTCCATCCTGTAAGATGCAGGCTTTAACTCTCTTTCATTCCGAAGTTCAGAAATGATCTCACCTGGGCATTCTGCATTCTTTCATCTCTTTTTACATGCTATGTAGATGTTCTCAGGATCTTTTCCTGGCTGATGCAATGTCTGGGAACTCGCAGGTTCATGGAACGTTTGCCACCTCTGGGTCTGATGGAGCATTTAATTTTTGGGACAAGGACAGTAAACAAAGACTTAAGGTAATCATGCGTCTGTGAAGAACACTGGTTTTTGGAAGGTTTGTGAATGCATTCTATTATCTTGTTTATTCGCACTTCTTCTCCTGTGATATATATATTGAACACACCAGCTCTAGTTATTATACTGATGTTTTTGAAAGAGTTGAGCAGGCAATGCAGAGGTGCAATCAACCGATCCCTTGCAGCACATTCAACCACGATGGAACCATATTCGCTTACGGGGTAATATTACTGCGTGCATTTTGAGCGCAAGATACTTGTATTGTATCGTGATTTTTTTTGCGGACATCGATTAATTTGCTTGTGACAGCTTTTACTTCTAGTTAAAGCAATGCTTGCATCTGGGCATTATTTTGTATCCTTTCATGTTAACAAGTTTGTGTTCAACAGGTGAGCTATGACTGGAGCAAGGGTGCTGAGAATCATAACCCATCACAAGCTCGCAACTACATCCTTCTCCATCCCACGCAGGTAATTATGGGTGTCTGGATCAGAGCCAGGAAGTAATATCTTTCAACAATTACTACGAATACTTGTTACCGCTTCTTGTTTCAATAATTTGTTTCAAGCGTACCTAGTTGCTAACATGTTAATTTTTGCTAGCAGGACTCTGAAGTAAAAGCAAAAGCACGGGTTGCCACCAGTGGAAGGAAATAATCATGAAGTATTACGTTCTTTTCTTGCGCTACGGTGCTATTCCTGAAAGAAGACGTGGAATGTTACCAACACGTGTGAAAATGTGCACTCCCTTCTGTGAATGGTCGCTGATGTATCTTATACCCAGCAGTTCTGCGCTGATGTATTTCGGGAGTGCGCCATGTAACCAGGTGGAAGATTTATCAGTTATTTCGTTAAAGGGTTGTTAGCTGAGAGAATAATTAGCCTTGCAAGTCACGATACGAAGGGTTGTATCGCATTTTTGAGGATTCTCTGAATTCCAGTGGTTCGTGAACCTATATTGATGAACAGGTTTTACAAGCTACTGTCAGATCGAATATTGAAGTCTACGCATGTACGAGAAATGCACAAGAGCTAGTAGTACGTCTTGGCAGTGACTCTTGGTCCTTCACTCACTGCGTTCCTAGAGACCAGTGTGAAAAACTGCTAGATCGAATTTGATATGCGTAAATTGGAGTCATACTTCAGCCCGTGAGCAGCAAGTGAAATTTAACCTACTTTTGTAAGTCAATTTCCATTGATCTCCTTGCAACCGTTTGAGAATTCTTTTGCATGTGGTGACTGTCGTAATGACTTGTATACTTGAATCAGTATTTATTGACTGCATTCAACTTGACAATTAAAAGTTACAGAAGTCGTTTATAAGTGCGTGATACATTCATGTCACTATTGACTCAATGTCCCACCGCACTTCCGCAATAGTACCGAATCAGACATCATGTACATTATACATCATATACAAATGAACCACATTTGCGGTGCAACTTGTTCTTGCACTCGCCACAAGTTTGTACGAAAATTGTTTTACAAAGTTGTGGTGAGTTACCGCCCTTGTTCTACGGAAATTTTGATTGCTGAAGTTGAAGCTTGTCGCTGGATCACAACGAGACAAACCCACTTGTCATATGTTACGTAATCCAATTCAATCCACATTCCGTGAACCGTACCGAGAAACAGGCTTTCCTCAATCAGCATCCACCTATCAATTGATTGTCTACTAGGGCGGTAACTCCAACAAGATATCATGTTGTGAGGATTGGGATGCTTGAACTCTACAAATCGATTCAAGCATCTGCACAACCTCCGACATTTTGGGTCTCGACGTCGGAGAGGTGTCGGTACACCGAATGGCAATGTCCAGAAACTGTGAGATTTCCTGGGGTGCACCTGATTTAAGTACATTCGCATCGCAGATATCTTCAGGCCTCCCGCCGGACACGAGAATCCTGGCCTTTTCGACAAGATTCGTGCCGCACCGCCCGTTGAAATGGGGCCCCGTAGGACGCTTCCCAGACAGAAGCTCCAGCATGACGACGCCGAAGCTGTACACATCACCCATGGTGGTGGCGCGCCATGTCTGGAAGTATTCGGGCGGAATGTACCCGGGCGTGCCAGCCACTGTGGTGCTCACATGAGTGCAGTCGGTGCCCATGATGCGGGCCATGCCGAAATCAGTCAGGACCGCTTTTAAATTCTCATTGAGAAGGATGTTGCTGGACTTCATGTCCCTGTGAATTACGTGGCATACGCACTCGTGGTGAAGAAACGCGAGCCCTCTTGCCGTTTCGAGCGAGATGCGGAGACGCAGCGGCCAGTCGAGCTGTGCTGCTTTCGCGTCACTCTCGTACAGCCAGTCGTCCAAACTCCCATTCACTAGATACTCGTAAACCAGTAACATCTCCTCGTTGTTGCAGCAGTACCCAAGCAAAGAGACGAGGTTTTCATGCCGCATTATGCCGAGGGTGTCCATCTCGGCTCGAAATTCGCGAGGACCTTGGGGGCCGTTTTGCATCAGCTTCTTGATCGCCACGGTAGTGCCGTCTCCCAACTTCGCCTTGTACACGATTCCAAATCCCCCGTCCCCAATAATGTTGTCTGGACTGAAATTCTTCGTGGCTTCCACCAGGTGTGAATATGTCGAAGATTTCAGGTTGGAAAAGGGCGAGAATAGCGCAACTGAGGATTGCAAGCTGCCATTCGCATATGTTGAAGACCAGTGCGATTTCTCTGAGCTTTTGTCCCAGAGGTTTGGACCCTTCTTCGCCATAGCCGTCCTCTTCCGCCATTTCGACACCATGAAGTAAACGGAGCTCAAAAACAGAAGCGCCGACAATGTGCTCAAACTGCTGATGAGCGTGGTTTCAAGCGCCTTGATGATTTTCTTCTTCCTCGTAGAACTCTTTTTTTTTTTGGTTGAAACTACGTTGGACGCTTGACTGCACAATTTCGGTACATTTGTAGACGAGGTGCTCAAATTGTTCAAGGCTTTGGTGTACATGGGATCGGTGTCGTTCAAGCAGAGATTGTAGTCGCCAATGTAGAAATCCAACTCGAAGGTTGTGAACTGGCCCTTGCTCGGAATTGTCCCGCTCAATTTCGGGTTGTAGGAGACGTTCAACAACGTTAGGGCGTTCAGATTGCCGAGCTCCGGGGGCAGCGTGCCGGAGAGGTCATTGTAGGCCACGTCTAAGGTAACCAGCAACGAAGCGTTGCCTAACGTGTTCGGAATGGACCAATTCAAGTTATTCGTTGACACATCGAGGTAGTAGAGCGGGAGGTTGCCGATTTCCAAGGGAATCGGTCCCTTCAGGCCATTCTTGGAGAGGATAAGAAACCCTAGCGATGAAGCGTTTTTGAGGTCCGGGATTACGCCGGTGAGATTGTTACTCTCCAGCTGCCAGTAGCTGAGCACCTTGTTCTCGCCCGTGGTCTTGTTACTGCGGAGCTGCAAGCCGCCGCTGACGAGAAGCGGTAACCAAACGTGGCATTTCTGTGAGTCCGTGACATCAAGCAACGCTTTTAAGTGCTTGGATTGCGTTGGCGCCCATGTCGGCATTATGGAGCACTCTCCCACTCCGTCTGCAATCCAAGGATTCTCCTGGTTTTGGCGAAACACTCGCTCTGAATCCCATCCTAAGTTGCTAAAACTGTAAGGAATTTGCCCTCGCAGCTGATTGTGCGCAAAGTTGAGCCACATCAAGCTTGAGCAGTTGGTAAGCTCTTGTGGGAGTATTCCAGTCAACTTGTTGTACCCCAGATGCAACCACAGGAGGTCCTGTAGGTTGCCGAAGCTCTTCGGGATGGACCCATTGAGGAAATTCGATGAAAAATCCAGGCCCTGCAGCTTGTACATGTATCCAAGTTCTTCCGGAATACTTCCCGTCATATTGTTGTTCGAGAGGCGCAGGAGCCGCAAGCTAGACACCCGGGCAAACTCCTTCAACACACTACCTTGGATGGAATTGTTGCTGAAATCAATGTAGCGCAGCATCGGCAGAGTCGTCACCTCCACGGGAATTGTCCCGGAGAATTTGTTAATTTGAAATGTTACATACTGGAGGTTGGCAAGTTGACCTAACCACGGCGGGATCGCACCCGTAAAGTTGTTGTCGCCGATGTCCAGAAGCTCCAAGGAGCTGCACTGGCTGATGTTTTGCGGCAACTCTCCGCTCAACTTGTTGTTAAATACCCTGAGTACTTTCAGCTTTTTGAGTTTTCCTAATTCCCCTGGAATCGATCCACTGAAAAGATTCCCCTGCATGACCAACATCTCCAAGTGGGTGCAATTGCCGAGCTGCGGAGGAAGTAGTCCCGAAAACTGGTTCCACGCTATATCCAGCTTTCTCAGATATTGACAGTTCGAGAGAATCGTGTCAGGAATTGTCCCATGAAAGGCATCGTTGTCCGCTATTATGAGCTCCTCGAGATGGGGTAGCTGGCCTAATGAAGAAGGGATCTCGCCCGCGAGCTCATTGAAGCCTACGTCCAATATTCGCAAGCTTGTGCAAGCTCCTAACCCCTCTGGAAGCGTTCCGTTGAGCTTGTTCGAAGAGACGTTGAAGGCGATGAGGTTGTCGCAATTAGCGAACAGCCCTGGTGGGATGGTGCCATTGAGGCAGTTCCGGGAGAGATCCAAGCGCTGCAGCTGCGAGAGTCGTCCGATCTCCACTGGAATGTGTCCTGTGAAACCATTGTCAGTGAAGTTGAGCTCCCGCAGATTGGTGCAACTGCCAATTTCGGGCGGTATCTTTCCAGTAAGGTTGTTGGATGCGAAGGAGAGCGAATTGAGCGCCGTCAGGTTACAGATCCCTGCAGGGATAGTTGCCGCCAGATTCAAAGAGGCGACGTTAATGCCCGTGACTCGATTCTTCCCTTCCCACTCCCCGCAGGTCACACCGTGCCAGCTACACGGACCCGACGTTCGATTCTCCTGCCACAGTGCTCTGAGATTTGCACTGCTGTTCCGCCACGAAAGGAGAATGGACTCCTCCTGATTCAACCCAAGCGAAATGTTCAACGCCTGCAATTCTGAGTGACGTGAGTTCATGAATCAGTCATCCCAGTCTGGGCGTAGATGCAACCAAGACTTTCAATTGTATGGCAACGTAGTTAAATAAGACCACAAAGCTTGAATCGGAAGGCTAAAATCAACCTCGTCGGAGACGTCGGCTGTTAGAAACACTTCTTGCAACTCTTTGAACCTCACCGGCATCTGCCCGGGATGTATCGATTACCTTAAGAGCTGTTGACACGTAAGGCGGCGTCGATCCAAGGAGGAGACAAAGAAGCAGAAGCCATTTCTTAAGGGTGCATACGGACATGCTTATCCGGCCAGGACCGAACGCGCACAGCACCGCGTTGTGGAATCTGTCTAACTTGAAGGCAGCACAATTCCTCGGCCTTGAACTATTTCCACAGCAAACCAGAATGTCTCGTGCTCTGGAGTGATCGTAAGGCTCTGGAGGTTCCATCATTTTCAGTTTCCGGGACATACTAACACCCCTTTGTTTTTTCGATCTAAGAATTGCAATGCAACAGGCTGAGGGTTCTTGTTAAGCAAATACTTCCCAAGAATTTTGTCATGCAAGAGACGTCAACTGTGCTCTTTTACGTTTCGATCATCTGTTTTTTTTATCTACTTATTTTTAATCAGCAGTATAAAAACTGCACAACTGTGTAACGAAGATAACCCAAGGTGGTGGTCAAGGTCCACATTACGAACCAGGATTCAATCGAGCCCCGTTCACCGCAACTTTTAATTTTCCCCCTTTCTTAGTTCTTTTGCTGTACCCTGGTCACGACATTGCATTACCACAGCTTCCCTCGAATGCCACCACTTCGACAAGGACCACAGAATAATTTCCACTGGGCATGATCATGTCAGGTCATGCCGGGTGAGCAAGTAAATGTGGTAACGATCCACTCTGCAGAGCGTCAAGGAACGACGTCGTCTCACCGTCACAGCACCAATTCATGGTCCCCATATGGTCAGGTGTGCAAAGAGCGTGAGCAAAGTGGGGGGAGCACATTCGAGAGGCTTTGACTCGCGGTGCCACAGAATCCTCGCCTGGTGGACTAGCTCCGCCCTGTCCTCATAACCCAGCCCAGCCCCAGCCCCAACCCATCCCCCCAGCCAGTATAGCTCATGAGGCACTCTTGAGGCTTGGTGCTTGTCCATGTGCATGTCCATGGCAGGAAGCCTCCTTCTGAGCTGCCTCCCCGCCTCTGTCTCTCTCTCTCTCTCTCTCTTTCTATGCTACTGATCACTGCATGCTAGAGCTGATTTGAGACTATATTCCCTTCAATATCTACAGCAAAACGGGAATTCAGTTTAGAGCTATCTATCTTTCTCTTTGTGTGTGAGTGGTTTCTTTGTGGGTTCAATTTGTTTCATAATCTAGGCTTTTGTTGGGTTGAATTATGTGGATTGAGTTTGTTTGTTATGTGAAATGATGCTTGAAGAGAATGAGATTCGATGAGTTTTGTTTTTTCAATTTTAAGGTATGGTGAAGGTGGTTTAAACCAGTATTAACAAGGTTTAAACCCTTTTACGTATGGTGAAGGTGGTTTAAATCCTTGTTAATACTGGTTTTTCTTCAAAATCTAGTAGAGCAAAAAAAAAGAAAAAAAGAAAAAAGAAATATACACACAAAGAAAGAAATTGAAGGGAATATAGTCTAAAAAGTTTCATGTAAGAAAGAAAAATGTTATAAAAAAGAATTTGTATAGAATATTTTTTGTACATGGTTTGTTGTCCTAAAAAACTTTATAAAGAAAAATCTTAACATCTTGAAAAAAGACTAATGGTACTAAAGAAATAAGAAATAAATATGAGTATAGACAATGAGTATAGACAATAGTTTGTAAGAAGGAAGAAAAGAGTGTACCTTCCAAACTTGATAATAAAAGCATCACTTTGGCAATCCTAGGATTAAGGTGGATAGATGTTTTATACTATCATAGTAAAAAGAATCTTTTTACATCAAGATTATTTTTGTTAAAATAATTCTAATAGTATCTTTTTATCAAGAGTTTTATTAGAAAGCTTATTATAAATAAATAAAAAATCATTCTTATTTTTTATTTTTTATTTTTTATTAAATATTTTTAATCATATGTAGTTATTTTTATTTTTCCACTTAATATTATATCCACTCTATTTAAAATATGTTTTTATATATCTTTGTAAAAGACTTAATATTTTTTAAATAAAAAAAATTCTTTTGGAATAAAATATAGGTAGTGTATAAGAATGATGTATTTCACTAAGGAAAAAGTTTTGGTGCATTAATTGGAAAATTTTAAAAATACCTACTTTATTTGTTAAAAGATTATTATTGTTATTACTTTGATTTTAGCTAAGAAATAATCCTAATCATTTTCTTTACAAAATGATTTATCATAATTATTATTATCTTATATTATTTTTATTTTATTTATTTTAGATATTAATTATTTTATTAGTATCCTCCACTTGAAAACACTTATATTTTTATTGATAAAATATTTTCAATAGCTTATGTGTCATTGTAAGAATTTCTTAGTAGAAAAAGATGTCTTAACTTCTATTATGGATAAATAGATAAATACCTTAGTTGGTAAAAATATGTGCAAAAATTATCTTGATGGTATTTTGAATTTAGATTAGAATCTTAATGCAATTAAATTAAAAATAACTAAAGAAGAGTACCAAAGAAAATTGGTACATCTAATAAGATAATCCTATATATAAGATAAAAAGGACAACCATTGTCTATGATTTCTATTTTAAATAAGAAAATATTTTAAAATAAAAAAAATATAATTAAATCTTTGGCGATAATCTATTTATGTTTAATAACCTTTTTAACTTTTAAACTTGGTATAATATATGCTCAACCACCTTATATAGAATTTAAATATTATCTTTAAAAATTCAATAGTATACTATTAGAAAATATTTTAAATAATTTTTTATTATTTTATTATTATAAATCATTTTAAAATATGATTATTTCAAAGAAGAATTTATATAGAGTAATAACAATCTAACATCTAGAGATTTAATATGCAACAATTATCTATAACAAAATATTTTTGTCCAATGAATAACATAAAATACCAATAAGAAATTAAAAATTTTAAACATACCAAATCTAAATCCAAATATATATCTTCATAAAAATATTTTTTTAATATATAATTGTGGAATAAAAATTTGTTAAAGATATTCTATTTTGCTATCTAATAGTACAATTGTACCACAAATACAATCAAAGTAAGACTCAATTAAAAGTATTCAACTTCTTTTTTTATTATAAAGAATCTTTTTTTAGATTTATTTAAAGCACAATTAACTTGATAAAATATAATGATACTTAATTCTTGACAAAGTTTGCAATAGAAGCATTCAAAGTTGCATAGCTTAATTTTGAGTTACAACTTAAGGTAAATAAAAAATCCAACTCCAACTTTTGTCATTGTACTCCAATGTATCTTTCTACTTATCAACAAATTCTTGAAACAAACTTGTCTATTTTCACCAAAGAATAGAATTATAAGACCTTATTAAGCTCTTTACAAGCTTTTTGATATTAAAAACTTTAACTTTTATTGCAAAAAATCTATTGTATTATTTTTATATTTTATAAATAGAAATCTTGTAACAATGATATCAAAGTTTTTAAAAAAATTCTTCTAAGATCTAAAATATTTTATTTTTATGATAAGAATGGCATCTAATGTAATAGATTTTGTACACAATAAAACATAGTGTATACTAAAAAGATCTATTGTCTTTAGAAAAAAGTGGATGCTTTAGAAATAGGTGGCTTAATTTATTTAATAATAAAAGAAAATTTCATTCATTAATTTCAAGATTAACTTAATAGTAAGAAAAATAAGTTTAATATATTAAATGAAAAATTTAATAAAAGATAAGATGACATTTGGATATTTAGAGAGAAATTTTACTAATAAAATATAGAAATAAAAGATATTTATAAGCTATTATAATGAGATATAGTAAATAATTTATACTTTAAAAAATAAAATAATTAATATATCAATTTCTTTAAATTAAAAAAAAATTAAACTATCAATTTATAATAATGAATTTTCACAACTATGCAAATGAAACAATAAACTACCTTCAAAACTTAAAATATAGATATAAGCACATTTACAAGATCTTGATTTACATTATCCAAGTTACTTAAGAAATTTACAATAACTAGTGACTAATCAAAGAATAAATTAAATACAATTTATTTATAAAAAATCATATTTTTATTTAAATTATCTTTATTATTATTACCAATATATATATATATATATATATATATATATATATATATATATATACACTAAAGATTTGATAAAAATAGTATTTATTTCTATGAAATAGGTGGTCAAGACCTATTGAAAAACTACAAGAAAAAAAATATTATGAAAACAATCTTTTGATAGAAAATACACACAAACTTTTTTAACCCTTATGTAGATAAGGAGCTTTATTTTTTTTCACAACTAATATTTTGTTCAGATATTTAACTTTAATGAAACATTTAATTTTATTTATTACAATCAAAATTATTTTTTAACTTTATAACTTTGTAGAAAGAAATTTTTTAAAAGGTTGAAAAAATGTCAACCAAAAAAATATAATAAGTACATATAAGTATATATTTTAATATATTAAAATATAAGTATTTATAATAATCAATTTTTATTAGTTTTTGAAAATTCTACTATAATTTCTACTATAAAAGATCTAAGAAGACTGCCTTGATCCAAAATAATCTTAATATTCAAATTTTTTTAACTAAATTAATATAAGAATGGCCTATGATGTTTATTTAAAAGAATTATATATATATATATATATATATATATATATATATATATTTCATCTTAATATTAATATTAAAATAATATAAAAAAATATAATCATTTTTTTCTCTTCTTTGACAATTTTTTTTGTCAATTCTATGATTTTTTTGCTTTGAAAATATTGTTTTAAAAAAGATCTAGTTATTAAAAGAAGTCCTACAAGAGATACATCTTAGAACCAAGATAACTTTTATATTTTCAAAGATTTTTTATATTCTAATATAATTCATATATCTACTAAGTTTCTATTATAAAAAACTTATTATAAACATGATTTAACTAAGAAAATAAAAAAATCCTTGTAATAATATAATTATTATATATATATAATTTTAAATTTTTTAAAAAATTAAAATTAAAATTTATTAAGATATTTGATATATAGACCATGATTTCTACTAGAATTAGATAGATTCAAGACCTTTTATTTCTACCTAAATAATCCTTAAAAACATTGAAAAAAATATCTTATGTATCTTATCTTGGTGGATGGCTTTATTAAATCCTAAAACTTGTTTATCAAACATCAAATATTTAAAATAAAATAAAATATTTATACATAACTAACATAATTGAATTAAGATTTAAAGCAAAAAATTATTAAAAAAAAAAATTTAGACATGATCTTAAGTTTAATTTAAATAGTTGTTGACATTTCATTTTTGTACATTGACCTTATAGATAAAATATTGGTAATATAATTTGATTAAGTAATTGTTTTATATTAATTTTGCAATGGTAAGATTAAATAATAGTAATAGTAGGACTATATAAATTGCAATATCACAAAAAGGTATTTTGAATTTGAAAATATGGTATTGGTCATTTATTAACCAAAAAAAATATTACCTCATGAATTTCAAATAATAAACATAAATTTATATGTATAATTAATTAGTATTAAAATTTTAAATTCTTAAATATAATCATCTTAAAAGTCATTATTATTTACCTAGATGGAAAAATAATAACTATTTATCTAATTTGATATTAAATAAGTTTTTGTTTTTGTACTAACTTCTTTAAAGCTATAAAAATAATATTTTAAACAATTTTCTATTTGTTATTTTATTTTTATAATCTTCTTTGGAATAATTATTAATTACCTATTGTTTTTATTATAAAAAAAAATTATAAGTAAAATAAAAAAATAAAATTTATAGGATTTTTTTATTAACTTTTTATCTTCAACAATTTTTTTAAAAAAATCTCTTATATTAAAATTTTAAAAATTATAATTAAATTTAATCATATAACAACTTTTTCTTGATAAATTTTAATCTAATTTTTTATTTTTTAATTTGAAATATTCTATTGCTTCTAAAAAAAATGTAAATCAAATAAATTATGTTATGAAAAATACCAATCTAAGTTTGGACCAAAAATGCAACAAATATTTGTAGGATAAATTATAACAGTGCCCTCAATTTGCAAACGAAAAATACATATATTTTTTTTGATCTCCTTGCTATATAAAATTCTAATATTTGTTTAAAAACATATTAAATCATATGCTTAAAAGATGAATGAAACTATCATTAAAAGTATATATTGCAATAGGTTATTTTTAACCTTATAAAGAATGTTCTAAATAAGATTTTTAAAATATTAAATTTGAATATTAATTTTTTTTATTCTATAATATTAATTGCAGTACTAAAATCAACAGTCAACAACTTTTGATAAATTTCCTAGAAAATCATTATTAATCTAGGAATTAAAAATTAAAAATTAAAAAGACTTAGACAATACGCAATTTAATTCTGAATTATCTATAATGAACAAATATTTTCTTATTTCATTGTCTTGTATAAATTTATTCATATTTATTAGTATCTTCTAATCAATTTTAATGAGCCATTTATTATTTTAATAGTTGCAGTAGTTCTTTGATTTTGTACAAACATTCAAGACCATTTTGAATCTACATTTATCTTTTAAGACTAAAACCCACAACATGTTTGTTCAAAAACTTGTTTTTTATGGTTAATACATAGTTTAATAAAATGCCAAATGGTTTTGGATCTAAGTATTTTAATCTTATATATTGTCTAAATTGCAACAATTGTGATTAATACACAATTGTAATACTACTTACCATAAAGATCACATAATCATCCTATTTTTATAAATATCTTGTAACTTGTTTTATATTCTAAATTGGTGCAAGTAAATAACATGAATATTTTTTACACCAATTGTAAAGTATTTTCTATTCAGTTTAATCTAAAATAAATAAGTAAATAGCTATTTCTTATTATAAGGCTATTTTTATACAATTATTAGATTTAATTGTATTATTAAAAATAATTATATATCTTCAAAAATGTTATCAAATTAAAGATAAAATAGATATAGTTAATGTTTTTTTATTAGACGGACAATTATTTTTCTTAAAAAATATACGCTTAAGAAAAAATTATCAGATTATCTATCAAATATGCCAAACTTATAACTAATCTAATTTACATCATTTTATAAAAAATTACCTTAAAGTTGATAATTTTGCTTTGAATCTGATATTCACATAATCAAATTTGGTCTTTATTGAATCTCTTTTTATTATTCAATGCACAAAGAGTCACTAAAACTTAGTAATAATTAATTTCACTACCATATAGATTTTTAAATAAAGAAATTTAAATACATAGTTGCGCATCACAAAGAAAAAAACCCATATATATATATATATATATAAATTTAACAGTAATCCAATCAATACTTACAATAAAAATCAAAATCATAAGTATAAATACATGTATTTTTTAATCTAATAAATATTAAAATTATTACAAAAATATAAACCAACAAAATAATTATATGTTAATAAGCATACATGTTATTCTTATATTTCTAGACACTATGTCATGTATGTATATATTTATGTAAGTGTATAAATATATACTTTTATTCTACTATTTACAATTTTTTATTTGCCTAAAAAGTGACTTCAAGGCTATTCATAATATGAAAGTGAGGAAGTGGTATTCCCTGGCATTATCATTTTTTACTTTTGTCTGGCACCCAAAATATTTGTGTATTATGAAAACTATCATATCAACTTATAAACATGTAAAAATCTTCAATAGTGAAGCTGCTATAATAGCCATTTAATTTTTAACTTATATAGATTTTTTTGAAGATATTGTAGGATAAAAAATTTTAAAAACATATTTTAATTTATTCATGAGGTATGATTTATTCATATAATTTTTTATTTTTATTTTTTATTCTATATTTATTTATTATAATCTTGATTTAACTATTATTAGTTATAGTTATTTAATTTTTCTTAAAAAAACTATTGTAATTATTTTGGTTTATTTGAGTCTTTTTAGAAGGATTTTTTTAATTGAATTTTTACTTACATTACACATCTAAACATTTTTATTTTAAGATAGAAAAGCACAATTCCATTAAAATATTTTTAACTACATATAGAAAGTTGATGAAGCTTATAGATTAGAATTTTAGAAATTTATAAAGAAAATATTAAATGACTTTTATACAGCATGATAATTAATATTTTATTATGTTATAAATCTATAATTTATTCAACTTTTCTAATTAATAAATATAATAACTTTACATGTATAAAAGATAAGTCTTGTTTTTAATACAAAAATATCCACTTTTGTACATTTTATTATATATGCAAACAAGTCAATGTGCACAACAAACTATTTGAATTTGGAAAATCCAATTTCTTTAGAGACAAATGAATTATTGAACCATAGGAAATATTTATAGATTATAACATATTTATAATAATTCCACCAATAATTGACAACTTCCAAATATAAATGAGTGATAATATGATGCTAAATTTTCACAATATATGTATATATATATATATATATATATATATTTAAAATTCACTTATTGAATCACATCCATCCGCTATCCAATTCTTTTAATATAAAACAAAACATATTCCTAAATTTCAATGATTTTTTAAACTCATGTCCTATTTAATTTAATTTAATTTTTTAATGTTTTTATTAGAAATCCTTAGTTTTAATGGAAATTAGTGTACACCACCAATCACATCAAGAGCAAATAGTTGTAGCAAAAAGGACATTTATACAGTATTCTAGAACATTACAATGGGGAACTGACTTTTGAGGCCTTCATGTATCATGTTATAGACCTTGTTATTATTATGACCTCCTAGGCTAACTGGCACCATTTCTTTATTATTATTATTATTATTTGTGTATGCAAATATAAATAAGTGAGATGTGATGACAAAAGCCACAACCATAATATGAGATGGCAATGACAACAACTGGGGGCACTTTGGACCAAGTTTTTAAGAAGCTTCTTTGGTTTTAAAATAAAATTTGGGTGACCCTCAAAGGTGATGCACTACAAGCATCATTAAAAGTATCATAAAAATATGAAATGAGTTGTTTACCAGCTGTGACTGTCAAATAAGATTGACTTAAAGGAATTGGTTGAAGCAAATAGACTAAACTACTTTTTAAATATTTTTATTAAAAAAAACACTGAAATAAGCAAAAAAAAAAATGAACCTTTGGAGAGTATTGAAAGCAAGACAATAAAGGGGAGGTAACCATTATCTTTTGTAGATGGATGTGTTTGAAGTAAGGAAGTTTCTTAGGAATTCAGTTAGTTATACCTTGTCAATAACTATACTTGTAAAGAGTTATTTTATAATTGTTTTGTTTACTTTTTTTAAAAATAAATTGTGATGTGTATATAAATATATAGTGTTTTTTTTTTGGTGTGTTTTTTTTGTGTAGTAGCATGTTAAATGTGTCAATGTATTGGAATGAACCGAATTCCTCATTAAAATTAAAAAAATGTAAAATGAAAGTAACAATATGAGTGAATGGGTTCATTGTTACAAACACTGAGAATGGGGTAGTAGATTGAGTCCAAGCCCTCATTGTTGATGTCTTTTTTGCACTTTCTTCTTGAGCTTTTTGGGACAAAATCAATAAATTTTCATATAAATATCCAATTTCAAATCCCTCACTTTTTCAAAATCTTTCCATCCACATCCTTTACCTTTACATAACACTTAGTATCCATAAGTTTTGTTTAGAAATGTATTCTAAAAAACCCTTGTCTCTAAAAAGTTGAAAACATAACCCTTTACAAGTGGAAAGAAATAGTCAAGGTTTCATTAGTGCTACATATTTGGTGCTTAAAAATGTAGAGCATAAAGAAGTGAAGACTTCAAAAACTTTTACCCATGTTCACACACAAATTGTTGCAAGTTGTCTTGGATCCTTCTTTGTTGTTTCATTAGTTAGAGAGAACATGGAGTTATTTCTCCTCATCTTTGACCACAAAGTATTTTTCTATAAAAGCAAGCTATCTCTTTGTGTACCCCACGTCCACAACGTGTGTGTACTCAAGAAAAGAAAAAAACCACAAGAACTCTTGTCACAACAATGGTGCTTACTTTATTTAACTTTTATTTATTTATTTGCATGTTTTATTTCATGGTGTCAATGTTGAAAGGACTAAATAACTGTGAAGGGATTATAGTGAGAAGATGGGCATGGAACAATACTCCTCCCCCCCCCCCCCCCCCCCCACTCGTTGAATCCTAGATAAATCCACTAGCAGTAGGTGTGAACGCGCACAACATTTCATCCATCATTTTGTTCGTTATTCGATGTGTTACATCCACCAGTTTATAGGTGGAACTGTCGTCTTCTAGTCTGAGCATTTTTCTACTCTTCAGGGCCCAGTTAAAGAATGGTTTCTTGTGCAGCGTTGCAGGCTGTGTCGCGAGTAGAATTTGGATTTGGCTTCGCGATGGCGGCCATGAAGCGGCAGAAATACTTGACTGGATTCAAGGAAACCGATCACGAGGTAAGGATAGGTGTCTCACGAAACGAATTCTTTGCTGCAATGAGCGAGATTGATTGTTGGGGTTCGTGGTGGAGGTTTGAGGTTTAGGGTTTTGTGTTCAAGGTAGGTGTTGGAGCTCAGTGTATCTGACTGATGAGAAGAGTTCTCTTATTTAGGGTCTCTGAGGATTTTTCTGTATTTTAATTGATTTTTATAACTCTTGGTTGTGGCATCGTTCGTGATGTGCACGGAACAGCTTTTGGTGAAAATTGTGAAGGGGGCGCAATGGAGGCAGATTAAGGGGAAGCAAGGCGATTGGAAGGAATTTGTGGCGATGGTGAATAAGAAGAGGGGTGGGACTCATAGTGACCCGGCTAGGCATCCCGTGGATGTGCTTGCTGCGTTTGTCCAGACTTTTACTAAAAAAGAAGATGTTGAGGTCATTGTCTCCCTCGCTTTTGATTCATAGACCCGGTTTCGCAATTTTCATACTTGGTATACTGTCGTCATTTCGTTTGTCCTCGAAGATTTTCTTTCTTTTTCTTTGAAGTTAGCAAATTTCGGACTATGTTCAAGTATGGGCTTGAGTTTGGGATTTCAACCGCTCCCTTAAATACTTGGAATCGGAGTGCAGCTGGTTAAAAGGTTGCGTAACTGGGCCACTTATTGTTCGAATCAAAAGTTGTTGAATGAGACTCATCCATTTGCGAAGACCCCGGAACAGGTACACACCTTCCATTGCCTTATACAACTTTCATTACGAGGTCCGATTATCATCAGAATCTCTTTTGGAATGTGAGCTTCCAGTTTGCAGTTGTGGCATAAGTATTTATGTCCAAATATACTATTCGCTGCGGTGTTCGAGCAAAGTTTGAAGTATGTTAATGTGGTGATGGCAGTGCAGGAGCTGGTGGACGCTACTCAATCCCATCCACGCTTTGGGTCTTTCTACAACTTCCCATCTTGGATGGAGGTCTCTTCAATTAACCTTCTCAAGTTATATGCACTCATGCTGTTAATAATATCCAAATTCTGGATCCGTTGTGAAATCGTTGCAGTGTTATCTTAAGTGCCTCAAAATGCGACTGTATCATACAATGTGTTTGTTTCATTTCTAAAAATTTCATCTTGTTTTTATCATAAATAAAGTAGAGGTTCTCGTATCTTGACTATCTTTCGTGTTGGAGCGGCCGTGGATAAGCTCATGTTCAGGGGTTTACCAACTGATTCTGATATTATGATGTTTTCAGGGGTGGAAACATTCAAAGAGAGGAGACCCTGACAGCCTTGTGAAGCTGGTATCAGTTGATTGTGAGATGGTCACTTGTGAAGGTGATGTTAAAGAACTTGTTCGCGTATGTGCTGTTGGTAGTGATTACAATGTGAGTACATACTGGCCGCTTTTACTATCATACGATCACAGTTATCAATTTAATTATATGTATTATTTGTGTATTTGTTTAATTCTTCTGGATAACTTTTACCACTAGTTTCGCTTCTCATTGCTGTCTCTCTACACGATACTTTCGGTGTTTGTTCAGCAATGATATCTTTGCTTGTGACCCCTTAATAGCCAAAACAATGTCCGTTATGCATCTCCATCTCGAAATTGCATCTGGCAGCATTGCTGCACTTCGTCAAGTACTTGATCCAGGTGATGTGGCTTGAAACTGGCTTGTAACGTATGCTGAGTTTCTAACTCTAGAGATATCTGGAGCTGCTGCAGACATTAGTTGACGAGTTAGTTGTGCCCAGCGGGAAGGTTACTGACTACTTAACAAGTATTACTGGAGTTTCGGAGAAGGATTTACAAGGAGTCACTTTGTCCCAGGCTGGCGCTCAGGTATTGTCCTTTTACTGTTTGTGCAGTGCAATAGTTGCAGCGGTCGTTTGCGCAAGAGTTTGAACTAGCACATGTAATATTATAGGAAGGTATTTGGGTGTCGTTACATTCTGCTTTTGTTAAATTTTTGTATTTGGTGTGGCAGAAGCTGGTGTTGGATTTATTGACTCCAGGCACTATTCTTGTTGGACATAGCTTACACCATGATTTGAGAGGTATCGTATCTTGTTTCTGCTGATACTCATTTCAGTTGTTCTTCGTTATGCTTCACTATGTCATGAACAATCGGGCCTCTAAGTGGCTTTACCTGTAATCTTCTAAAGCATGAGTGTTTCCTTCATTTCGCAATGCTCTTTAACTGCTGTTGTGCTTGAGTTGCAGCTTTGCAAATTGACCATAAACGGGTGATCGACACATCTTTGTTGTTTCGAGACCCTAGTTGGCCGCCGACTTACTTTCCAAGCCTTTCCAATCTTTGCCAAGTAAGAGGATCCTTCCTGCTTCATTACAACACTTACGTATTATACATTTTTATTTATGAGGATTGTGTCAATAATACTTTGTTTTACGTTTGTACTCTTTGGGAGGCCCCGAATAGATATTTGACAAAATTATTGGGCAGCAGTCTATTTTTAAGTACAAGTTTAGGGAGGATGACAAACCCCACGATTGCTTAGACGACGCCATTGTTCCAATGCGATTGGTTCATTATCGGCTCGAGCATGATGTCAGCACTTTGTGTCTTGCTTTCCCGCGAAAGGTATGTATGTTTGAATTACCTATGATATACCTCCCGTTCTTAAAATTGATTGATTGTTATAATTGCGCTCGAAATTCGTATTTGCTGGAAAGAAATGAATTGGGTGACATCGAGTGCGTATTACTGACTTCAGTTCGTGACCCTGGCAGGAGGTAAATCAAGAAGATTTATCAAAATTATTCTTGCACAAGCTGCCTAGCTCGATCCCTTTAACTTTGCTTAGGTCTATCTTTCCAAAAGATCTAGCCTGTCGAATTCAGGTACTTTTATTGACTTACTAATCTGGTTAATATTTGTTAGTGTTCTTTCTGCACAGTGTTGCTTAATTGTTGGGTACATGCTTCACAAAGAGAACACACTGATAGTTGAAGCAAGTTTTAACATCATAATGTTATGATGATAGGATATCATGTTCAAGAACAGAGGGAAAACAGGCTCAACTGTAGCCATTTTTGAAAGCACTGAAGAAGCGGACAGTGCGTTTGAGCAGCTGGAGGGAGTGTTGGGCAGGGTATTCTTCTGAACTGTTGTTTAGGATCTTAACAATTGTTCCTTCTGATCACTGGTCTCAATGTTCACTTTTACGTGTTAAGTTTTGACACAACTTTCGACTAATAGCCACGTCGATGATTTCTTTTTGTATTTACAGGATTCAGCCGGGTACCCACAAAAGACAGTGAGCTTGATGTATCCGTCAGGAAACCAGATGAGAATGGCAGAATTTCAAGTGCGCAAAATGGTGAACTCTAGGTCAGTGATCGCACCTAGACAGGAAAATGAGGAATCTCAAGCGATGAAAGTCTGCACAAAGAGGCCAACAGTCGACGACGTTGTTGATGAGAATAATGACGAACCCAAACGACGGAAAATTAGCTCCGATACTGCTGCGGATGTAAGGTGTAGCAAAGTGGTTGAATTGGAGGACCATGATGGTATCAATGAACCACAAACTGACAGCTCGTCCATATTAGGGCGATCAGATTCCTCGAAAAAAGCACCTTGGGCGAACAAATACCAGCTCTTAGAGCAACTAAACGACGAGGATGAAGAGGTAGAAGAAGGGGAGATTTCCGGAGGGGAAACAAAGGATGTAGCCGAACAACCCGGACACAAAGTATGCTCCTGCTCTCATCTCCAAGAACTAGAAGCTATGAAATTAGAACTCGTCAAAGTGCGCAAGGAATCAAAATCTAGAGCGGATGAGATCAAGTCGTTGCAGAAGTTAGTAGCTGCATTGTCTCGCAGGGAAGGTCTTGCTTGACAGAGCTTGTCAATCTGTACATTATAGAGTATCATATTGAGGCTCGAAGTCCATTTCTTTACCTATCCAGAGTTTCAACTTACTGGGCAGTGCTGACATGGACAGTTCAGATGGAATGCAATCGAATGGATTTCATTTGACACAGAATCAAATGATATGTCACTCGTATTGATAACAGCAGATACAGGTCTTCTTTGATTTGATAACAGGCTAAGTGTAAGTCGAATGCTACACATTCTGTACCGTACACCAGGAATGTGCCATGCATACCCAGGTTGTGATCTCACAACTTAGCTCCGTGCTTGTAATGTCGTGGCTTCGATCGACTTCAGTTGCTCCCAGAGATGCAACCATCTTCAACAAAGCTTTGAAGACAGATGTGGTTGCAGTGTGAAATCTTGTTATCCTGTATGTCACCTTAAACTATCATAATTTACGTATTCCTGGATGGAAAAATCTGGAGTATGCTGATAGAATATGAAAATGCTTGCTTTAACTAGGTTGTTTTCATCTGTAAAGTTAACTTTAATTGGATTCTTAGTTTTATATTTTGATTTTCTTTTATTATAAATTTTAAAGTAACTTATTTTTTGCATTGATTTGGATGAATTAGAATATGGTGTAAGAGTGTTATAATTTGTGTATGATGAAGTGGTTAATTACCCAGTTCATTTTCTACTGCGGACTATTTTCATTGATGATTATTATTCAATTTACAAATTAAACAGGTGAAATATCTTGCAAATAAAATTGACTGTATTATTGTTGATTTTTGTCATGGCTAAAAATTTTCCTTTATTGTAAATAGAGTGATAAGAGCATAACATTAGAAATTTAAAGGTATTTGGAACTTAATGGATATTCTTAAAGAAACGAAAAAAATGAAAAGATAAAGCAAATCTACATTGTAGATGTTTATTCAATGTAGATCAGTACAATAGAAAGTTTATTCCCAAGAAGGTTGTAAGACCTAACCCATATATTCAAAATGAAAATAAACAATGATCTATTGCTATCTGTTTTACATTTTTACATACATCAAAGTGATAGAACTTTCAGTACATAATAAGAAATTATAGTATTTAAGTTTGTAAAGATCAACAATTGTGAAAGAGGTGGTGATTACTATTTTAGGTATATAAGGATTATGTTTAAACGATGTAAGTATTGAAAAGCAATCTGCACTTATTTTATTGAGTTGAAACACGATTTTTTTTTCCAAAGAGGGTAATTTTTCATTTTGTAGTGTAATAGAAATATAAAAGGTCATACATTCTAATTAGAAGATTGTGACTTATGAAAGGAATTTTATTTACAGATGTTTTGAAACATTTTCAAAAAATTTCAAAATTAGGGCTGAGCACTAATTTTGAAAATAATACAAATACATAAAGATTGTTTTAACATAGGTCTACAAATATTAAAATATTTTGTAGAATTGTATGTTCTTTTTCTTGATATTTTTCAAAAGATATTTGGATTGCTATTGCATAAAGCTCCATAAGAAGTTGATGTGGATGGAGATACCATGAAAAATGCTATGAATAAGCTATACTAAGAAATTGTAATTGTATATTTTGTTGGTGGTAAGCCTGCAGATTCTAGCCTCAAAGTATAAAAAGAAGATTTGGAAAGTTTAGCAAGCTGTGGTATTTTTCTTAGTAAAAACTTAGATTGTAGATACCTTTATTTAAAAATATCTTTAAAAAAAACCACTCATTGTATCTTGATTCAATCTCTATATCAATCAAATATTGATTTTTATATGTTTCAATCTTAAGATCCAAATTTTGACCTTTGCACAATTTGGAATTAGACCAAAATTTATATGCAGACTTATTTAAAATATCTACTTGGATCGTCCTTATAATCCTTTTGGAAGAATTTCTATCTATGGCTACACAAATTATATCTAGAATTGATTGTTTATTAAGAACAAACCAAGAGAATAAAAAATCACAAGAACCATGGTTTTATATTAAGATGGAGTCAAAAATCAAGTGGGAGTTGTTATGATATACTACTTAAATAGAATAAGATTCCAAAAGTTTAAAGAATTGAAATAGAAGAGATTAATTTTATATGACAATCAAAGAACTATGACAAGGTATAAGGATAAGATCAAAAGGTCTAAGCTAAGCCATAAGGATTGTGTTGTTGAGACTAAAGATCCCTTCAACATCAACTCCTATATATATTAAATACAAGAAAATTTTCTAAGGAGTTTTTTTGATATTTGGAAGTGAAACAAGCCTAAGATTCTTTTTTAGCAACTTTCTAAAATATCAAGCCTCTAAGAATCTTCTACAACTATCTAAAATCTCCTAGATCCTTTTAGGACCTTTTGAAACCTTCTTGGAACCTACTAGGACCTATTAGGGCCTTCTTTGAACCATTGAGAACCTTCTAAAACTTTTAGGATCAAATAGAATCTATTAGAATTTCATAGGATTAAATAAAATCTTTTAGAACTTCTTAGAATAAAGTAGAATCTTTAGAACTTCTAAAACCTTCTATTATATGTTTGTAATATTACCTTCTCCTTTAACTCCAGGTTTTATGAAGAGAAATAGAGTCAAAGTTGATCAAAGGTGAAGAAAATCAAAGATGTACAGCATGGTATTTGCCACATATTCAAGATGACTTTTACAAGTCAAAAGATTCATTGATCTTTGTAAGCAATAATAGTGACTAATACCTTCTACTATAGACCAAGCTTGAACTTCTATACCTTTGTTGTAAAAATATCTGTCAAAAATTCCTTCAAGGCATCATTTATAGGCAAATTCTACTTTGATGATGATTGTCATAGAACAACTATTGGATATTCTTTGGCATCTTTTTAGTTTAGACTATTTTTCATGTCAAGGTTGATAGCATAAAATGCTTGATAGAAATGACCTAATTGGCATGATATTGTCCTCTTAACTATCCATATTTAATCATGCAAGCTAAATCAAAGGTGTATAGTAATTTAAAAATAGAATAAAACTACTTTTAGATTTATTAGTTTATATGTATATGAAAGAATTTTGTAGAATAGAATGCAACTAGATATTTAAAAATAATTATTAATGAAGATCCTATAAAAGTTTGCAAATCTAAAAAAATATTAAACATCATATATTAATTTTAGAATTTTAGAATCATTAATGGTCTTAATTTTCTTTGGATCTATTATTAAGCCTTTATTTGAAATGATATAATTAAAAAATTATACTTAGGACTCATGAAATATATATTTTTTAAATTTAAGATGTAGCGTAATATCTTATAATCTTTGTAAGACAAGAAAATCATGTAGTTTATGCTCTGTTAGAGTCTTCAACTATATTAAGATGTTCAAATGATATATAATAAAGTCATCATGGAATTCATAGAATACATCATTTATCAAATGTTGGAAAATGGTTGGCGCATTTATAATGCCAAAAGATATGACATTGTACTCAAAGTATATATATCTTGTACAAAAAACAATCTTTCTTTTGTCTCCTTCTTTAATGTGTATTGGATTATAAGCTTTGTAAAAATCTATTTTAATACAGATCTCAACTTGATCTAATTGGTCAAAGAGCCTAGATACCAATGGCAAAAGATGACAATTTTTTATTGTCACTTTGTTGAAATCATGGCAATTGATGCATATTTACAAAGATTCATATTTATTCTTCATAAAGAGTATAGATGTATTAACAAGAGATTTTGAATATTGAATAAAGTTCTTTGTTAAATTCTTGTCAATATACTCCTTCAATGTTGTAATCTTATTTTGTGATAAGTTGTAAATTGGACCAAAAAGTGATTTTGTCCCATTTTAAAGATCAATAGTATAATCATATAGACAATGTTTTAGCAAGGGATATGTATTCTTTTATTCAAATATATTTTAAAAATCTCTGTATTCTTTTGGAAGGGTTGTTAGAGTACTCATCATTTTAAATGTTGAAATTATATAAACAATAAAATGAATGCCCTTCTTGGTTGCTCTCATAAAACCTCTAGTTTCAATAAAAAAGAATTTTATGGTTTTATATCTATAAAGCATATAGTAATTTTTTAATCAAATTTAATAATAATATGTTATAATATTCTATAATTTTTTTATTTTATGGGATATCTAATTTATATGGAGATTATATCTTTTAAGCCAAGAAAGTCTTAAAATGATGGAATTAGATGGAGATCTAATGATATTAAATACAATTTAATTACTATGATTCTTTGATGTTACTTCTAATGGATTGGTTTCATGAGTAATATCTTGAAAGGATAAGAGCCGACTATCTATAACCTCTATATAAACGACCTTGGATTTCTTGATTATAAAATTTTTATAGATTTTTGAAAATTCTAAGTTAATAATGCAAGTAGAAGCTCTCAAATCTACTAAAGCAAAGATTATGATTTTTGGACAATCAAACATATTGATATAGTAAAGCAATAAGAAGGGTTAGATGGTAATATATGACCTTATTTGATTTGTACAATAGAAGAATCTAGTAGCACAGTATTATGCTATGATATAGCTATAGGGTGAAATAGCAAAAAATAAATTTTATTATATAGAAACTTAACTGAAGATTTAATTACAAAATTCCTTTAAAAATCATAGACAAAAGATAAAAAGAAGTAAAAAAAATTGTATCTATGTTGTTATTGTTGTTATTGTTGTTGTTGTTGTTGTTTTTTTTTTTTTTTTTTTTTTTTTTTTTAAAATAAAAGGTCTTCTATTTATTTTATAGAATTATAAATAAGACAAAATAAGATAGATTTGTCAAATAAATACTATAGGAATCTTTAGATAAAAATAAAAAATAGCTTTTAGCAAAATTTATATAAAAAAAATCTTAGAATGATACTTAGAGAAGACCGGTTATGAATTAGGATCAAAACCAAACCCTAAGATACAAAACCACATGCTTATGGCAAATAAAAAGTTTTATTATTGATCAAAAAGAGGATTTTGAGAAAAAAATTGATAGAATTTTTTTAAGCATTAATTTTGGATGATTTAAGTAGATAATAATCCTATAAGAGTTTTACAAAGTTAGAATTTTTTTGGATGATTTTGATTTTTATGAAATAAAATAAAATTTGTATTTTATAAAATATATATATTTTATAATAAATCTATAATTTAAATTTTGTGTATTTGTGAATATAGTTGTGATAAATTTATATTATTAATTTGAACTTAATTAAATGATAAGATTTAAGATTATTAAAATTTAAGTGGATTAGAGTCTCAAAAATTGGATTTTAAAGATCAATAAGGATTTTTGTAATTTTGAATTATTTATTTGTTTAATTGGAATGAATTTTGTGAACTAATATTTGACTTAGTTTTTAAAATCAATACAAATTTTGAGAGCAAGTGAATAGTGCTAACAAGAACTATTGATGTTGGTAGATTAACTTCAAAGTTGGAGAAGAATGACAACCAACATCCAAGTGGATTAGGAAGTTTTTTTCCTAATTTGTAATTTTTATATTCTTGAATTTTTGTGTATATATTTTCAATTAACAAGTTGAGAAGTAAAAAAAAATTGAATCAAGATCAATAATTAATTTAATAATTATTGAGATTTTAATTTTATTATAAGATTAATCAAAATTTATTAAAATTTAATTTAGACTAATTTAAGGTTAATTAAGATTTATTTAAAGTTTCTTTAGGATTTCATTAGAATTTTTTAGGATTTATTTAGGATTGATTAAGATTTATTAAAGATTTCTTTAGAATTTCATTAGAATTTGTCAAAATTTACTTAGGATTTTATTAGAATTTTTTTATGATTTCTTTAAGATTTCTTTATGATTTTGTGAAAATTCTTTAAACTTTTTTAAAGATTTTTTTATGATTTCTTTAGAATTTCTTTAAGATTATATTAAAATTTGATTAGAATTTAATTAAAATTTATTAAGGTTCAATTGGAATTTATTTAGGATTTTATTAGAATTTTTAGGTTCTTGATTAACTACAAAATTTAAATTTACCTTCTACAACCAAGTATTTGGTGCATTTTTAAATAAGACAATATATAATACAACAATGGTCCCTATTGTGGTTGGATGCCTTTATTTTCTTACAAAGCATTTGATGATGTGGTTGATATATATATATATATATATATATATATCAATATTTTTTGTAATAATTATTAATCTTGTAGTTAGGTTTTCTATAATACAAATATAAGCTATGTTCTTTTCAACGCTTTTTTTCTTGCTTAGAAAGTAGTTTGAAGCAAATTATATTAATTTGCATATCTTCTACTTTTGAATATTTATTAGAGTTGCGAGATGTAAAAGATGTGAAATAATTAGTATAAAGTCATAGCGTAGATAATAGACATTTATCTTGTAGACATTGAAATAATCAATTATTATATTTTGTAACTAGACTAATGGATTCATTAAAAGTTTGAAAATCAAATATAGATAATAATAGATCTTTTATATGATCTTATAATCGCTAATAAAATTAATTTATTAATACATCTTTAATCTATTTGATATTATATATTAATTTCAAAATTTTGAAGTATAAATAAATACAAAACATGTTCCATATCAAAGAGCTTGGATTTTAATTATGGATTAAAATACAACAATGGATTTTAATAAGATACTCTTAGAAGGTTCAATAAGACATAAGCCTTGTAGTATAAATAGGAGGGAAGACAAAGATACACTTTAATCTTACCAATACAAGTCTTAGAGCAATCCAAAGTATTATCTTATTTTTTGATATCAATCTAGTTCTTTTTTCTTATCAATCATCTAGTTCTTTGTTCTTGTCCATTTTGTTCTTTGTTCTTGTCCATTTTGGTCTTTATTCTTGAAATTATTCTAGTTCTATAATCTTTTCTTGTTGCTTTACTAACCCGCTATCTTGCATCTTTGATAATTTGATAAGACTATCTAAATAATCATATCAAAGCTTTGATCTTTTGATAGAGAGTGGATTACCCCTCTTCTTGAAGATACAATTGTGTTCTAAACAAGTGTAGATTATCCCTTTCTAAATTGATATGCTTATTTATTATAGTTTGATCTTTTTTTGGAAAGAATAGATTATCTCTTTCTTAGGATATATCACTATATTTTAGAGGTTGCGGATTATTCTCTTCTAAATTAATATTTTAAAAAAATATTCTTTTTTAATATAAAAAATATTACAATAATAATTTATTAATTTTTTTTTGTCTATATGAAAGTAGATAAAGTTATAGGAGGTGTTGTCATAGGCAGAAGAATACAGAATAAGAGACTTGAAACTAGGACAAGATTTCTAAAAGAAACCAAAAAAAACTTGAATTAAATAGATGAATACATGAAGAACACCAAAAAAGGTGAGTTGGAACTCCAAGAGATGTGTTATTGAGACTAAAGAACTCTTTAGCCTTAACTCTTATATATACTCATGTCTAGGATGCTTCCTAAATGTCTACCATCAAACTAAGAAGCTTTTCAAGCAATTTCCACCAATTGAGAAGCTTCTTGAGCTCCTTCCATTAACTAAGAAACTTCTCAACTGACTTTTATCAATGAAGAAGCTTCTCAATCAACTTTTAGTAATTCAAGAAGTTTCTAGAATGTTTTAGAAGGTTTTGTGAACCTCTGAAGTATATGTTCCTAATATCACCTCCTTCTCTAATGACGAGTCCTAAGAGGAGCTCTAATTTATTATATATATAAGAAATTAAGAATATGCTGTATTAGTAAAGCTATATATTTTTTTCTCCATCTTGGAGCAATAGATTCTACTAGTCCTTGAAGAAATTGCCTATGGCCTTGAGCTAGTACCTCCATTGTTGAAACATCCCATCCAAGGATTTGATTTTTATTGCGGCCTTCAGAACATCCTCCAAATAAGATCTCAAGACTAAAAAGATTCACTTTTCTTAGCTCAAGCAATATTATTAAAGCTCAAGCGTTGAAATTGAGACTTGTATGGTTGGATCTTACTCCTAATGGCTCCAACTAAGGTCGTATTTAGCGCTGAAATGTATTGTCCTTACTTTGCTCAATTGAAGGCTATGAAAATTATATTGATTTGTTCGAAGGTTGTGTGAAGTGAAGCTTCTGAATCTTGTTCTCTCAATATTTAAAGATTTGACATGGTAACTAACTTGATTCTATTATTCTATTCTATCTTGGAATAGATGACTACATTCAGATAAAGGCTTTAGTTTAACTCTCCTCTTCTTTATGAGTATTCTTTGAATCTAATCTTTACTAAGAACTTATCATCAAATATGTTTAGGTTTGTGGAGATAGACTCAATAAAATTTCTATACCTATTAAGGTACATTAGCAAGATTTGCAGCTGATTCCCATATGCGCTTATTAATATCATAATCCTACCAATGAATAAGATATTCTAATTTTTCCTACCTTCACCGTGAATCAAATACCTTTTCAACCTCATATTCTTCATGGTCTTCAATTTTGATACTAGGTGGCAAATTTTGTATCCTTTTCAGAATATGTGACTCCTTATAAGATTCTAAAAGAGAGACATGAAAAACTGGATGTACCTTCATAGCAGATGGTAATTCTAAGCGATATGCCACTGGATTGATTTGCTTCTAGATAGAAAATAATTCCAATTTTTGATAGTCTAACTTATCGCATGGCCACTTAGTCTTGATATTTCATCAAAGAAGCCATACTTTATCTCTAATATAAAAAATATGTGATTGATTTCTAAATTTATCTGTAGATGTCTTATAAGCATCTTCAACTACTTGTAATTGAAGCTTCAAGATTGTTTGGACTTGCGATAGCTGCTTTGCAAATCCTTCAGTTGCTGGATTATTGTCCTTTGACGTATTCCACAGATCAAGCTCTGGATGATATCCATAATTAGAGTAAAATGATGATTATGGAATTGAAGTATAAATAATATTATTATATGCAAACTCTACTAATGATAGATATGAGATCCAATCATCTTATTGATAGTTAATACAGCATTATAATTACTACTCTAGCACTT
The DNA here is from genome assembly GCA_036785485.1 of Physcomitrellopsis africana. Classification (NCBI taxonomy): domain Eukaryota; kingdom Viridiplantae; phylum Streptophyta; class Bryopsida; order Funariales; family Funariaceae; genus Physcomitrellopsis; species Physcomitrellopsis africana. Next base: position 47,181 of record JAWRVF010000695.1, on the reverse strand, counting down.
GATTAACTTGTTTTGTTTAACGGTCAATTTGAAGATAAAAAATCAAAAAAAAGTTTAATATCTACTTTTAATATTTCAAAAAGACACTTTCAAAACTTAGATATGAATTGGAATCCTTGATAAGATACGATATCATCTGGTAGGCCATAATATTAATATATATTATCGAGAAAGAATCTTGCCATTTCTTCACTAGATGCAATCTTTTTACAAAGGATAAAATGATTCATCTTTGTGAGTTGATCAATCACTACAAAGATGCTGTCCAATGAATTGGATGGCAATAGATTTGTAATGAAATCCATCGAGATAGAGGACTATGACCATCTTGGAATAGGCAAGGGTTATGAAAGTCCATAAGGGCAATGTCAAGGATTTTTGGACCTTGAACTAATGTCACAAGAGAGCACAAAGTCCTTCACTACGTTCCATATTTGAAGCCACCAAAAATCTCAAGAAATAAATTCCAAGGTCTTGTTGAATTCAAAGTGATCCGTAACGGTGTCATATTGTAATACGTTTATATAGTGAAAAATATGAATAAGGATAAATTCTACTTAATACTTAGTTATCTAGATTCATTAGAAACTTAAGATACCTAAGAAAAGATTTATGAAAGCCTCTTAGATTAATTCTTGTTTTAATAGCTAATAGATAAAAGTTGGTTATTAAAAATTTTCTTCTAGGTTTTAGAAATCATTTCACGGCTTTTAAAAAAGCCACAAGTTAATAAAAATAGAATAAAAGAAATAAAAAGTTAATATAATAGATACCAAGGTTGAGTTGAGGATAGGATTAAGTTTAAAAATCCTTAAAATAAATTGGATTAATACCCGAGGGACGACTGGTTATGAGATAGGGTCGAAATTAGATCTCTAGCCACAAAAATGACCATCGAAGACAGAGATTCGGGACATTTGGAGATTGACAAGTAGGATTTGGGAGAAGGTTTTGAATTCATTTTAGAAGCAAAAATTTTGCTTTTATAGGATTTGTGAAGATGAAGCAATGGTTATTCAAAGTCAGGGTTTGTATTGACGATTAGGGATTTATATAATTAAGTTAAGGCTAGCACTTTTGATTACTTTGTGCAATTGGTGCAACATCTATAATTACAAATTTGATAATATTTGGTTGATTAGGTGAACTAAGAGTACAAGAAATTTTGTAACAATTTAACAGTGCGACTGGAAGATATTTGCCCATTAATACAAGTAGGTACCAAAAGTTAGCAGTTTGAAGTTATTTAGGGATTTTACAATATCTAGAGATATATCAATCAAAACAAGGTGAAAATTGGCACAATATTAAAGAATGCAAAGACCAAGCTATACACCAAGTTTAAGCTTGAGTTAATAGTTGGAGAAGGAGAAGTTATTGCTGGCATATCTACATCAAACTTCAAGTAAGAGGCCAAGAGACACCAGTGCAGAATTTTGACATTATTTTAAAATCTGTAAGTTGGATTGGACTAAAATTTTTTGAGCATGTAGATGATTTATAGTGGTGTTTGTATAAAATTTTTTGTATCAAGTAGACAGCCAAATTAGGAGTTATAGCTTGCTGAAGCTCACTAATTAGGATTAAGACTTATGAAGAAAATCTAAGTTACCTTATTGTCAAGGTAACAAAGCAATTAGAATTATGTGTAGTTGAGATTACTAAAGAGAGTATTTCTAAGTATTTTATATCAGATTTAAATACTCTTGCATTGAAATTTGGATTGTATTCTTCTTATATGGAATAAAATCTATTAGGATTTCTTGCATTTTTATAAACACAACGTTACATTCCACAAGCAAGTGCCCAGTGCATTTCGAAACAAAACAACACGTAATACAACAGTGGAAAAGTCATGTCGAGATTGAAAAATATATAGTTGTATTGGTCCTTTCGAAATATTTAAATATTCTTCAAAGTATAAAAGATCTTCTTCAAATTTGAACTTATCAGCATTTTCTTTCAAGCGATGCTTGATATCAAAGGCCAAAGCATCAATAGTGGTTGCAGCATACACTTCACTGAAAAAATTAGAATCAATAGGTGCTAATGTAATAGTGGTGTAAAAGTGGAATTGCTTTGGTTTCAACAAAGTTGTATTTTATTGATCAAACGCTGCCTCTCCTATCATTGATACAATATATGATCTCCTTGATAGAGCATTAGACAATCCTTGTTGCTTCCCAGGGCAATAAGTGATGACAAAATTAAATCAAGATAGTAACATATTCTATTGATTTTGGCAGCAATTAAGAATCCAAGCTGATATAAAGTATTTTAAGTTATTAAGATCTGTATATACAGTTATAAGATGCATTACTCCTTCAAGAAAATGATGCCATTCTTGAAAAAAATCTACAATAGCAAGAAGCTCTTTATTGTGGATTTTATGATTAATTTCAGCAGCAGAGAACTTTTGAGAATAAAATGTAACAGGATGGAGTTTGTCATCTATACTCATTTGTAAAAGTATGGTCCCTAATGCAAAATCTGAAGTATCAGTCTCCAAGTAGAATGCTTTTGTAAAGTCTGGATGCACTAATATTGGAACTGTAGTAAATACAAATTTAAGATCTTGGAATGCCTTCTCCGCTTAAGGCCTCCATTCTAACTTGTTCTTACATGTTAATCGAGTAAGAAGGGCAACAACTTATGAATAATTTTTGATGAAGATCTGATAGAAATTAGCATATCCAAAAAAACATTATATATCTCTTACAATCTTTGGAATGGCCTATTGCATAACCGCTTCTATCTTCTTAGGATCCATTGTCAAACTATCAATAGATATGATGTATTCCAAAAATTCTATCTTAGGTTGGTGAAATACACATTTCTATGATGTGGCATACAAACTTGTATCTCGCAGCTTTAGTAATACCAACTTAACATGTCTCTCGTATTCTTTTAGATTTTTCGAGTAGATCAAGATATCATTAAGACAGATCACCACAAACTTGTCCAAATACTCTCAAAAGATGTCATTCATTAAATGTTGAAAGATAGCGAGTATATTTGTTAGTCCAAAAGGCATGACATTATATTTAAAATATCTATACCTTGTCTAAAATGCGGTCTTCTATTTATCTCCCTCCTTCATCCGTACTAGGTTGTATGCTCCACAAAGATCTATCTTAGTATAGATCTTAGCTTAGCCAAATTGTTCCAAGAGTCCTAAGATTAATAATAGTGGATAATGATTCTTTACTTTTATTTTATTCAATCCCCAATAATCAATGCACATAGACAAGAAACCATCTTTTTTCTTCACAAAAAGTATAGATGCATTTGCTGGAAATTTTGAATGTCTAATGAAGTTCTTTGCAAGATTTTTATCAATATAATCTTTTAATACCAAAAGCTTGTTTTAAGAAAGATTATAGATTGGGCCAAAAGGTGGTTGCGTTTCTTTTTGAAGATCTATAGCACAATCATATAGTCGGTGCTCTGGCAATATATCAGCATTCTTCTTTTTAAAAACATCTTGAAATTCATTATATTGCTTTGTAATACTTGTCGATGAAGTCATATCTTCTTTAACTGGAGTTGCATAAATAACAAATAATGTACCTTCTTTGGCCGATCTGATGAGAGCCCTTGCTCCAACAAATAAAGATTTATTAATTTGTGGCTTTTTACAAATTTATTCTCTCAATGTTTGAAGGTTTGATATGGTGATTAACTTGCTTCTATCACTCTATTCTATTTTGGAACAGACAATTACATATTGATGAAGACTTTAGTTTAATTCTTCCTTTCTTATGAGTATTTTATGAATCCAATGTTCACTAAGAAGTTATTATTGAATATGTTTGGATTTGTGGAGATAGAGTTGATGAAATTCATATATCTTTTGAGGTCCATTGGCGAAATTTTTGGCTTTTTTCTATGTATGCTCATTAATGTCATAGCTTAGCCAATAAACAAGATATTTTAATTTGTCCCACTTTCATCGTGAATCAAGTATCTTTTCAACATCATATTCTTCATGGTCTTCAATTTTGATATTAGGCAGTGATTGTTGTATTTTTTCCAGAATATGCAACTTTCTATAAGATTTTAAAAGAGAGATATGAAAAATTAGATGTACCTTCATATTAGATAGTAATTTTAAGTAATATGCCATTAGATTGATTTGCTTCTAGAAAGAAAATGGTCCCAACTTTCGATAGTCCAACTTATTACATGGCCGCTTAGTCTTGATATTCCGTCAAAGAAGCCATACCTTATCTCTAATATAAAAAGTAGGTGTGAGCTAAAAAACTCACCACAAATTTTTTTATATTTTTTAGTTGATTGAATTAGAAAAAATTAGTGTTTTTAGAATTTTTATGGATTTTCTTTATTGTTAGCGTTTGTAATACTCCATCTAAGTGTCTTCCAAATAATACACCATTAGTATTATAGATGGATAAAAAAATAAAAGAATTGAGGTAAAAATATAAGATTAAAGATAAATAATAAAAGATAAAAGATATAAGATAAAAGTAAAAATGATAAATAAAAGATAAAAGTTAAAAGTTAAAAGTTAAAAATTAAAAGATAAAAGTAAAAATAACAAGTAAAAGATAAAAGATAAAAAATAAATAGTAAAAAATAAAATATAAAAGATTAAAATAAAAATCACAAATAAAAAGATAAAAGATAAAAAATGAAAGATGAATATAAAAGAAAAATATAGAAAAGAAAAAGTTAAAAATATAACTTAATTGATAGTAAAAGTGAACCAGGGAAGAAGAAATTTCAATGGAAAACTTCCAAGTAAAAGTAAAAAAATGAAGGAGTAGGATAATGAAGAGAAATTAGCTCAAGAAGTATTTAATAATAAGTATTAAGATCATTCAATAAGGTGCTAGGAGGAAATTACAAACAATTGTACAAAAAAATGAAAACCTAACCGAGTGATGCTTCTAATCCAAGGAATCAACCCCCTTTCACTAAAATAGCTGTTGTTGTCTTGTCCTTGATTGGATTCAAGCGTGCTTAGACCTCTTGGAAAGGTAACTTCAAGCTCTATTACCACTTGAAATTTCAGCTCTAAACTCTTTTTGGTTTGGAATATGTTGCTTCTCAAAGTTGGTGCTCTGAAATTATCCAACAACAGACCCTCCTTTACTAAAACCGTTGCCACTACCTTGTCCTTGGTTGCCTGTGAATAAGCCTTAGCTTCTCAAAAACTAGACTTTAGATAAATTCTTCTCCAATAAATTTTGCTTTCAATCTCTTCTTAAAACTCTAGATCTTGTCCTCCAAAGTCACTACTCTAAACCAAAGGGGCAATAGACACCTTGCCACTAAAATGGCTGCCACTACCTTGTTCTTGATTGTCCATGAATAAACCTTAGCTTCTCAAAAATTAGACTTTAGAGCAATTCTTCTCCATCAAATTGTACTTTCAATCTCTTCTTAAAACTCCAGATCTCGTCCTCCGAAGTCACTACTCCAAACCAAAGGGGCAGCAGACACCCTGCCACTAAAATGGCCGCCACCGCCTTGTCTTTGATTCAAACGGCCCATGCAATATGTTGTTGAAAAGAAAACAAAAAGTCCTACAACTTCCTAAAATTTCAAGTCCTAATTCTATTCTTACTAAAAGTTATGTCCGAATGAAACACAGCCCGACTTAGAAAGAAGAAACTATACGGGAAATTTTTGCAAGGGCTTCGCCAACAAAAGATAAGAGAGAGAAAAAATGGCCACCCAAGCCTTTTTTTTAACTAAGAGCAAGGTAGCCCAGGGGTGGCGACCACATCCCCACCCTTAAATTACAAATCCCTAATCAAGATTAGGGGCCCAAAACGACCCTAAATCCAAGTCCGATTTTAAGGTTGGATTCATCTATAACTAAGAATAGACTATCTTTTTAGCAAAACTAACAGCACCAATGTGTTTAAAACACAATTTTATCCTAAAATTGACTACTCACATGTCCAAATTTAAGTTTCAAAAGTATAGTTCTAATCAATTTGCTAATTGTAATTTTTGACTATTGTTATTTTACTAAAATACTTCAAGAAACTTTAACTACTATCTTCTAATTTGAACTTAGATGAATAATAATAATCTAAATATAATCATAGTATTTTCTTCTATTAGATGTATTTTAATATGGTGATTAAAATCACCAATTGCTAAACAATTTTGACTCATAATATTTAAAAGCCGGTAATTCTAAAAAATTACCGAAATTCATAGAATTCTAAATTTTGGAATTCTATTACCTTCTAATAATGGATTAAATTAGTATATTTGATTTTAGTCCTAAATGATCATCCTATTATTAAGTTTAGATAATTTTTATCTAATTTTTTTTAATACATCGAGCTTATTTTTTAGAATAGTAAGAACATCTATTTAGCAAGAATAATCCATTTAATAAGGATTTTTGCCACCAATAAATACTAATTAATCTAAGTCTATCATAACTATTGGTTTTTGATTGATTTTGGGATAAAAATAAAGAACTGAGTTGTTTTGATGGCTCACAATAGGCAATTGATTTTTGAATTTATTTACAAATATTTTATAAGCATCTTGAGATTCTTATAATTGAAACTTCAAGGTTATTTGGTATTACGATGGATGCTTTGAAAATCCTTCAGCCGTTGGATTATTATTCTTTGGCATACTTCACAGATCAAATTTTGGATGATATCCATATTTGGAATAAAATGATATTTGTTGAGTTGAGGCATGAACAATATTATTATATACAAACTCTCCTAATGGTAGATATAAGATCCAATTGTCTTATTGATAGTGAATGCTACATTATAAATATTGCTCCAAAACTTGATTATCTTGTTCTATTTAGCTGTCAATTTGAGGATAAAAAGTTAAAGAGAGTTTAATATCTACCTTCAATATTTCAAAAAGACATTTTTTAAACTTAGATATGAACTAAGATCCTTGATTGGATATAATATCATCTGATAGACCATAATATTGATATATATTATCAAGAAAGAACCTTGATATTTCTTCACTAGAAGCAGTCTTTTTGCAAGGAATAAAATAAGCCATTTTTGTAAGTCAATCAACTACTACAAAGATATTGTTCAATAAATTGGATGGTGGTAGATTTGTGATGAAATCTATTGAGATAGAAGACCATGACTGTCTTGGAGCAAGGAAGGATTGTAAGAGTCTATAAAGGCAATATCGAGGATTTTTAGACCTTGAATAGATGTTGCAAGAGAATACAAAGTCCTTCACTGCCTTCCACATTTGAGGCCACCAAAAAACTTGGAAAATAAGCTCTAAAGTCTTATTAAATCCAAAGTGATTCATAATTAGAAAGTCATGGCAAGATTGAAGAACACGCAGTTGTATTGGTCCTTCAAGAATATAAAAACGTTCTTCAAAGTATAGAAGATCTTCTTCAAATTTGAACTTATCAATATTTTCTTTCAAGTGATGCTTGACATCAAGGGCCAAAGCATCATTAGTAGTTGCAGCATGCACTTCATTGAGAAAACTAGAATTAATAGGTATTGATGTAATAGTGGCACAAAAACAAAATTGCTTTGATTTCAATAAAATTGTATATTATTGATCAAACACTGCCTCTCCTATCCCTAGTACAAGATATGATCTCCTCAATAGAGCCTCAAACAATCATTGTTACTTCCCAAGTCTATAAGTGATAACAAAGTTAAATCAAGATAGCGACATATTTTATTGAGCTTGGTGGCGATTAAAAATCCAAGCTGATATAAAATATTCTAAATTCTTGTGATTTATATATATAGTTATAGGATGCATTATTCTTTCAAAAAAATAATGTCATTCTTGAAAAGAATCCAGAATAGTAAAAAGATCCTTAGCATAGATTTCATAATTAATTTTGGCAACAAAGAATTTTTAAGAATAAAATACAACAAGATAGAATTTATTGTCTATATCCATTTATAAAAGTATGGCCCCTAGTGCAAAATCCAAAGCATCAATCCCTATGTAGAATACCTTTGTAAAGTCTAGATGCATCAATATTAGGGTTGTAGTAAACACCATCTTGAGGTCTAGGAATACCTTCTCTTCTTGAGGCTCTTATTTTAACTTGTCCTTACATTTCAATCAAGTAAGAAGGGTGGCAATTTGAAAATAATTTTTGATGAAGATCCAATAGAAATTAACAAATCCAAGAAAATATTATACGTCTCTCATAGTCTTTGGAATGGTCTATTACATAACCACATCTACCTTCTCCGGATCCATTGTCAAATCCTCAATAGATATAATGTATCCCAAAAAATCTATTTTAGATTGATGAAATATACATTTCTCTAGATTGGCATATAAACTTGTATCTTGTAGCTTTTGTAATACCAGCTTGACATGCCCCTCATGTTCCTCCAAATTTTTTGAGTAGATTAAGATGTCATCAAGATAGATCACCACAAACTTGTCCAAGTACTCTCAAAAGATGTTATTCATTAAATGTTAAAAGATAGTGGGTGCATTTGTATTTCCAAAGGGCATGACATTATATTCAAAATATTCATACCTTATCCAAAATGCGATCTTCCATTCATCTCCCTTCTTGATCCGTACCAAGTTGTATATTCCACAAAGATCTATCTTAATATAGATCTTGGCTTAGTCGAATTGTTCCAAGAGTCCTAAAATTAATAGTAGTAAATAATAATTTTTTATTGTTATCTTATTCAATCTCTAATAATCAACACAAATACGCAAAGAACCATTCTTCTTCTTCACAAAAAGTATAAATATACCTACTGGAGACTTTAAATGCCTCATGAAGTTCTTTGCAAGATTTTCATCAATATAATTTTTTAATATCAAAAGATTATTTTGAAAAAGATTATAGATTGGGCCAAAAAGTGGTTACATTTCTTCTTAAAGATCTATAATACAATTATATGGTTGGTGCTCTGGCAATATATCAACATTCTTTTTTTGAAAAACATCTTAAAATTTTTTATACTGCTTTAAAATACTTACCGATGAAATTATTTTTTTTTTAATTGGAATCACATAAATAATAAATGATGTACCTTCTTTGGCCGATCTTATAAAAGCCTTTGCTCTAATAAATAAAGGTTTACCAATTTGTGGCTTTTTACAAATTTTTTTTGTAGGGATTTCTATCAGAAATATTATTCTTTGCAATCTCTAATCTATAGATGGATTATGCTTTTCCAATCAAAACAGCTTGAGATGAACAAGATTTAAAGAAGTTTCAATAACATTAAATATAATTTGGCTTCTATGATCTTTGAATGATATTTCTATAAGTGTGGTTTCATAGGTGACATTACTAAAGGATTAGAATTGTTCATCTATTACCTCTACATAAATAGGTTTGGATTTTTGTATTAAATAAATTTTATGAAGCTTAATAAATGCTTCATCTACAAAACAAGCAGATGCTTCTAAATCTAACAAAGCAATCATCTAAAGCTACTGAGGACCAAAATATAATAGGATTGTAAAACAATGAATTAATTGAGCAGAAAGAGAGGAGCCTGAATGCTTTTATAATGTTGGAATGTCTAACTGCACTATCCCTACTATGATTGAATATTATCGTTTTCTTGAATAATTGTACTCCTGGTTTTGGTAATGTGTTGATTTTGTTTCTTCGAGCAATTATTAGCCTTGTGGCCTTCTTTGCTACAATATAGGTATAGACATTCTTCTATCCAATGCTTCTTTTTTTATAAACTAAGAGATTTAAATTATATTACATTAAGTTGTATATCTTCTACTTCTAAGTGTGAATTCAAAATGATTGTTGATGTAGCAGGGATATATTGAATTGCATGTTGTCTTATTAAAGTCCATAAACATTGATCTTGTCGACATTGAAATAATTGGTTATCACATTTTATGACTTGGCTAATGGCTTCATTGAGTACTTGTGGATCCGGAAGCGACAATAATAAATCCTTCACATCATCTCTTAATCCCTAATAAAATTGGCTCATTAAGGCTTCTTCGTTCCAATTGATGTTGCACGCTAATTGCTTAAAATCAAATACATAGATTGATGTAGAGTGCGCCCTTTGATATAATGTTTGGACCTTAGTTGTTGCTAATAAGCTTTATTATATTCTCTAAATGTTTTTGCAAATGCTTCCATGAAAACTTCAAAGTTGCTCAAAATTGATGATCTTTTTTCAAACAAAGAAATAAACCATGATAATGCTTGTCTTGTAAATAAGGTACCAACCAATTCAACCCGTGATTCTTTTGTCAGATAAGTATTATATTGTAAGACCATTATTAATCAAATTTGGTTGACAAATCCTCGGAACTTTGAGTGTATTGTTGTGTGATGTGATTTTCTATCTACAAATATATTGGGTACCTAGCTGTGGAAAATTTACTTAAAACTTATTGGCAAGAATCCAATGAGTGATTTGTCCTTAATAAAAAGGACAAATAATACAAAGATATTATAAAAGATAATTTTTATTGATAAAACCTTTTGTATATAAGTAGTTTTATACAAAAAAGATTCAAATTTCTACAAAACCTTTCAAAACCTTATTCACCCGCAAGGATTTAATTCTTCTTAAACTTTATAATTTAATAACTCTTGATCCAACTATTTAGTTTCTATTTGATTTTCTTCAAACTATGGATAATCTTCTTAAGTTTGATTACAAGAAAGAATCAACCATAAATTTGCTTCCAATCTTCCGATATCTTAAAAATCCTAGCATGTGCTTAAAACCCTAATTCAAAGACACCTGAGCACTATTTTTCTTATATCTTACAAATCCAAAATCTTAATGCCACAAAAATTTTGTACATAGTCTTATGATATAAACATATATACTTTTAAAAATTTTGAGCCAAAAATCTATTAAATTGCCCAAGATATAGTTCAAAATATAACCATTAGTTAAGCAGGGTCACTTATTGCCTTTAGCTTACAAGTATTGATGTCAACTTCCAATATCTCCTTCATCCTAGCTTAGATTTCATCAAGTCATAAATAATAAGTGTAGCCAAGAAAGTTTTTTTTCCAACCCCGATTGCCGAACCTCTATTGCTCTCTGTATGCACAAGTTCTGCCCTAAAGAGTGACAATAAGTACAATTTTGATACCTTAACTTTGAGTGCCTATATCTCATTCATAAAAAGTCCAAATCATGCAAGATTTGTACCAAAACCATATCCAAAAATCCAAACTTATTAATCCTAGCTTTCGATGTTTGATTGTCTTCCAAAAACAAATCCTAATCTTTAATAAATCCTTAGGTAGCCTCCTTAAAGCCCATTGAGCATGATTTTTGGCCAATAGGAATAGAAACTTCTATCATCCATCTCCATTCATTCACATGGATGGCCTAATTATCTCCTTTTACACTAAAAATTCCTTTCTAATCTTTTTTTTTATAAGATTTACATAATATGTGTTCTAAACATCAAAAAAAAAAAAGCAAATAAGATCTTAAGGATCACCAATGTCTAACAAAGGTGACTTAAAATATATAAAAGTTATTATCAATATAAAATCAACTTCAAAAGTTACTACCGAAAAAAATAAGGTTGTATAAACTTCAATAATAATCTTTTTAGATAGATTCTTTCTAAACTAATAATCTAATCACATCTTGTAATTAATAAAATCCATTGTTACGGCTTTTATTTAACTATATAATAAACTATATATTATATATATATATATATATATACAATTTTTTCACATAGTAGCTGAACCACAACATGACAACATACTATCATATTTCTCCAAAAGACTAACTTAAAGCTCTTTACATTGTTGAACAGGTGGATTTTTTTGGCGTAACATAGGTAGTACTGCATCTTCAAGTACAAAAGTTGGAGGTAGATGCAGTCTAGATTGTGGCACTTTGGATGTTGTATCGTTACAAAGTTTTGCAACAACCCCTTCAATCTCTGCAATCCTAGCAGATAAAGTAGTAAGAATACTTATAATGGCATCTAACTTGGACTCAAAAGATTTGGTCATATTAATGTCTTGACTTCTAGCCATTCTAAGAAAAAGAAGAAATGAATCTATAAGAAGACAATATCAGTTTAGAAGAGGGTAATCCGCAATCTCTAAAATGCTTTAAGATCTTCAAGGAGAGGAATCATCTACTCTCTTACAAGAAGGATAAAGCTCCAATATTATGATAAAAAAAAATATCAGTTTAGAGGAAGGTAATCTGCAACCTCTAAAACATTGGTATATCTTTGAATAAAGGGATAATCTATTCTTTAACAAAAAAGATCTAACTTCGATATTAAAGATGAGGTCAGTCTTCATAAACTATCAAAGACACAAGAATATAGAAGAAGAGACTTGAATTATGACAGGGTTTTAAAAAGAAACCAACAAGAAGTTGAATTAATCAAATGAGTATACAAATAACACCACAAAAGGTGAGCTAGAACTCCAAGAAACATATTGTCAAGATTGAAGAACTTTTCAGCCTCAATCCCTATATATATTCCTATCTAAGATGCTTCTTGAGCAGCTTCCATCAAACTAAGAAGCTTCTTGAGATCCTTCTACTAACTAAGAAATTTTTCAAGCTACTTTCACCAACTAGGAAGCTTCTCAACCGACTTTCATTAATTCAAAAAATTTCTAAAATATTCTAGAAGGTTCTATGAACTTCCAAAATATATGTCCCTAACAAAGTAGGTGCTTGAAATTAAGGTATACAAATTGTATCTATTGTCACTCTTTTGAGGATACAAGAAGTTGTACTAGAGCTTTTGGAAATTGGAAGGTGCAATTAAAGAGGTGATTTTAAAATCTACATTATGCTTAAAAAAAAATTTTACATTTAGAATTTTTTAAATAAAATATTAGAAATTAAAGACAATAGATCCAATTCTAAGACAATGAATAGACTATTTTATTGATAATGATGAATTTTGCCATATCTTGAGCTTCTAAAAAAGTTATTGTCTAAAAATTTTCAAAAAGATGAATTATTATATTAAAAAGCTATATATCAAATTTTTATGATATTTAGATATTTAATTTGTAAGATATAAAGAATTTAATATACATGTATCTATAAACAAGGATTTAAAGCTATTGTTAGGATTTTGGTAGTATCTAAAGATCAGCAACAAATTGGTAGTTGAAATTTGTTTTGATAATTGTTAAGAGTATATTAGTACTTCATGTAAAATTTGAGTACTTATAGGCAGTCCAATTTGGAGAAATACACTATCAAAGTTCAAAAAAAATCTTCTTTAAGGTTAATGAAGGATTTAATGTATTTTGCTACATTTTGAAAATTCTAAAGTACTTGAGGCTTGGGTACTTGATGTAATGGCCCTTTTTAGGGACAACTTTATATAAATTTGGAATTTCTATTTATCTTGACACTCAATTAAAAATTTACTGACAGCCAAAAGCCTAATATTTTTTAGAAATAAATTCTTTCTACCTCGACATTATCATATTGAATTTAAAGATCAACTATAGATAATTCATTTTTAATTATATACCAATCTGTAAGACCTATATGCACAAAGGTGTCTTGAAATAATCCAAGTTTAAATCAATCAATTTAAAAAGTAACAACAAGAAAAATAAGAAATTCAAGCACATATTCAATGGAGGCAAATGGAAGATAGTAATACCAAGTAATTTTTTCATGCCATAAAAATACATCATCTACATCCAATTATTACAAAATTAAAAATATGTTAGATATTACTCACAAAGACCTTCAAAAATTGGATAATATTTATTTTTAAATTTTATTTTCATTTCTATAAAAAACAAACTTACTCATCAAGCTCAATAATAGCTTTCACTTCTCTTCTAAATATCATATCTAACAAAGTCAATGATAAGATGAATACAAATCTAACTTGTCCATTTAGCTATAACAAAGTTAAAGAAATATTAGAAAAAATGGCCAAAGATAAGGCCCTATAACTTAATGGAATTAATATTGACTTCTTTCAAAAGTTTTGGAATATCATTAATGAAGATTATATCAATATGATTAATCAAGCTTTGCTAAAAGATATTTTTTTTCAAAGCATAATCAAAGGACATATTTTTCTTTTATATAAAATAAAAGATAAATTAATATTAGAAAATTAAAGACCAATTATACCATGCAATACCTTATACAAAATTTATATTAAAATCTTCCAAAAGCATCTATAATTAATTTTAATAGAAGTCTTTCATTCCAAATAAACCACTTTTCTTCTCTATCATTATATTCTTAACAATATACTTAATACACAAAAAATAGTAAGTTGAGCCAAATCCTCTCATCAACATGTCCTTCTAAAAATTGACTTCTCCATAGCATATGACAAACTGTCTTGGAAATTCTTATTCCAAGTTTTGAACAAAATGAAGTATGAAATAACCTCTATATTGGAATTCTATTCAAATAAAGTCTTATAGAGTATGGAAAACTTAGTTGGAAATTTTTAAGGAAGAAAATAGATAAACATCCAAAATAAAAATAAAGAAAAACTCTCTTTTTTAAAAGATGGGATAAATCTTAAATGGCAAAAGAGATATTAAGCTCCAAAGAACAGATGGTAATTAAGTGTAATTTTAGAATACTACAATGTGGTCTAAGAATACATGCTAAGGGAATGGTTTGAAAAGTAATAACAATTACTTTGTGTAATATCTTTTTCTTTATTTTTTTAAGTATTAGGAAGTAAGGTGTCTTTTGTAACTCCTCTATTTAATCAATGCATTAAATATACCTTATTTTTTTATATTAAAAAATTAAAACATAAAATAATCAAAAAATTATATAATTATAATAAAATTTTAATTTATTTATAAATTAATAGCTTTTTTATTTTTTATTTTTTATTTATTAAATTTAAAAACTTCTAAAAATATTATATATAACTTTAAATATTTTATAAATAGAATATAAATCTATAATAAATCTTTATTGAACTATAATGAGATTAATTTTATATTAAGTTTTTTTAGTCTAACATGCCATTTAATATTCAATTTAAATATTTCTACACATTTAAATTATTTTACTAAAATTTTAGATTTTTAAAATATTATTATTTTTTTAATTTTTATTAGATATAAAATATATATAGAAAGAGAAAAAAATATATTATTTATTTTATTCACTCTTAACATAAAATTATTTCAATAGTTTTTAAACTTTGTACAAAAAACATATAATTCACATGATTGCATATAAACTTTATTGGAACAAAGTAGTGATTCTAATAAAATTTATAATTTATTATAAAACTTATCATTAATCTTAAATAACTAAAAACTTTTAGAATAGAAATTTGTTTTTTTTTAAAAAATAGAATTATAAAATTCAAATTAATAACAATAAATATAACATACTTAAATATATTCAATAAATATTTATACATTGGTTTAACAATAAATATATTTATGCAAAAAAAATATGTATAAATATTTTATTTATAAAAGAGACAAAATCATAATAGCTCCTAGAATTGGAGTATATCATTAGTTTCAAGGAATTTTAAAATCTAATCTTTTAATATTTCTAATAACCAAGTTTATAGAAGATTTAGACTCAAATCACTAAGTATTTTTATAAGAGTTGTTTCTACATCAAGATAGTCCTAAAATATAAGAATTCATATAATATAAAATATATCCTAAAATATTGCTCCAAAAATATACATATATAATATCATATTTAGGTAATATTTTTTTTAATAGATAGTAAAAAATATTATTTTAAACACCAATAACAATCCACTTTTGATAGATATAGAGATACATTGTATTAGGTATTCTTTTTGCTAATAAATTTGCATATTTGAATTGTAAAATTCCTACTGCAATTATGCATTCTTTATTTTCAACTATTCACTATGTTTTGCAATTTCATTATAAGATTAATTTTACTAAGTCTATTCTTAGTTATATGACCAAAGCTTCTGTTTACATTAGTATGTAAGTTGTCAACATAATGATGGTAATGATGCTTCAACTTTGTCGTACTTTGATTCTGCTTCTTTTCTTTTCTTTAGATTTGAGAGCAAATTTAATATGAAGCTGACAAGTGGCTTGAGGTGAAAATGAGTTGACTTTGATAAGTTCTCTAAATTGAACTCAAAGTTGATTGTTAAAATATCTTTGATAAATTTTCTCCCATTATTGTTTCAACAATTTTGTTAATTTTACACTTTATTGGCTTCACCTTTGACTCATATCTTAGGAAAAGGCTTCAGACAACAATCATGTTCATGCATGTAAGTTGTTTACTTTATTTTGCATCCTCTGAATTGATAATGAACTGGAACAGCATCCTGATATTTTGTCTCAAAAGAATTTTCTGTGCCACACAATAAACCACACTTATGCACCTTATCAAACTTGTACAAACATTTTTGCACAACCTCTACAATGAATTTTGTATTCCTTTCCTTCTTTTTCTTCTTCATTCTCAACAAACTATTCTAAAATCCTTCACCATATCATGTCTTTTACATCATATCTACACCCACCATCCAGAATTCATTGCACCATTCCTCCACCATCACCCAACACTTGAATCCAAACAGAGAAACATCCAAAGTGGTAGGGAAGCAAGAGTCAACCCACTAACATTCTAATCCAAACCTTAACAATCATATACATCAAAATATAAAACACAACAATAATAACAATAAAAATAGAAATTGAGTGAAGCAATGAGAGAAACATTTAAATATTGAGAGGCGTGGGGGGTGGAAGGTAAGGGTGAGCGAGGGAGAGAGGGGGGTCAGCCAAGCCAATCATAAGGGCCTCATGGGGAAGTGGTGCCTTTATTCACCCCACAAGAGCACGTGACCCTCCCTGGCTACTGGGGCTGAAGCTCTCTCTCTCTCTCTCTCTCTCTCTCTCACACAGCCCACTTCTAAGAGGGCTCTTATCATTCCTCATCGCCGCCTCGGAAGCAGCTCCAGCGCTTATCAGTGGCTGCAGCTGTCAGAGAGTGGGTCACACACTTACTCACTCAGATCTTACAACGGTGACACCAAGAGCGTGGCCATGTGGGGGCGGACTCCAGCCATTCCGTGGTGGACTTCCTCTTAAGGGAAAGTTTCCATGGTGCTGCAGTGCAGTTGAGACCCACGGCGTGGGTTGGTGTTGCGCCTCGGTAGCGCAGTTCCAACGAGGGCTCGTCGGAAGTCGGAACACCCACCCAATTCACAGAAGCTAGGAGATTGAACACTAGGCGCTGGCTCAAATGCGCTTGCTGCAGCAGCAGCAGCCCTTGAACGGCTCAGGTTGTTGCAAGGGGATTCTGTTTTTGTGCCGTGGGACTCTGCGAGTGAACAGTGAGGGAATCGTGGTGGCACCCGATCGAAAGATTTCAATCTCACGGTGTGAAAGCGGGGACTCCAGGGCGTGCCGGGTGTTAGATTGGGAAGCATGACCGATGCAACGCAAACTCACCCTCTGGTTGTCTTATAATAAGACAGATCTTCCCAACACTGTGTTCAGTAATATTCAAATGGGAAAGAAATTGGGTAATCCTGTGCGTCAGGGCAGCCTGATATAGCCCCGAATCTAAGCGTCCATGGGGCAAGCGATCTTCTATCTCGAGATGCAAGAGTTGCGCGCAATATCAGCGGTGGGGCAGGTTCGAAGGTGCGAGCTGGGGGCACCAAGTGGTGCTGGGTCACTGGAAGCAAGCCCCAGGTTTGACCACACTGCGTAAACGTTTCTGCACCAGGTTTAGGGTTTACGCAGAAACGTGCAGCATAGCTGGACGAAGCGCTTTGAAAGGCTGAGAGGTGCCTGGTGCAATGAAATTATTTTTAACGCATGGAAGTGTTACTACCTGCCCGCTGCACTTGACAGACAGCAGCGTGAAGCGGGATAGAAAATCTCAGTTCTGCGAGTACAAACCGAAGAACCGTTTCCGAAATCACCCATATCGTTTTACAATCACACTCTGTTCGAATTATAAAAAATAAGAATCATAAAAAAGGAAGAATCCATCTCATCTTGGGATACTATATCAGTGGCGGTGCTCCAATGTGAGCCTGCCATGCATCGCAGGGCGTGAGAGATGGTGGGAGCAGTGAAGACACATCAGGCAGCAAAATAAGGGTGCTCCGGAAACTGGGAGCAGAACATGGAAAACCTTACGCATCAATGATATTTTGGGAGCAAGATGAATCAAAGTGCTAACTGGAAACTGGAAGCTATTTGTCGAAACTAGTAAAACGTCGAGGCGTCGCCACTCGTCCGTCGCCTGCAGTTCCGCGGCCCGCCTTCCTGGCTTCGCCCCCTACTAGGCTCCCTGGATTCCATACCGCCGCGTCCCCCGCCTGCTCTGCCAGTCGCCTTGATCTCTCGGTTCTTCCACTCGTTGTCTCTTTACTGGGTCCAGATCTCTCTCTGCTTCACAGGCTTGCCACGCACCATCGCCACCCTGCTCCAAGCTACCAAGCACCGTCAGATCTTTATTTTTCGATAATGATAAGTGCATGAAATTGACCAACTCCTTCTCTCTGTGTTCTGATGAGAAATTCTTATGAAGAATTCAGAACTGGTTCAAAGAACTCTTCAAATCTTGACTTTTCTTTTCGTTTTTTTTACCTGCATTCTTCTTCGAGTTAGAAAATATAATGCAAAACTCATACCAATCTTACATTACGGCAATCTATATGTATACATATATATATATATATATATATATGCTTTGAATGCTCCTAGTGTACATTTCTTTTTATTGGTGACCTTTCATGAAGAAATAGATTGTAGAACATTGTTGTGTGGATGTTTTCGGTTCATTTGGGGCTTTAGCAAAACCATGTTACAAAACATTCCTACTCGTCGGAATTAGATTCACAACTATCTTTTTCAATTTAGGGCATTGCTTGCACTAGTTGATGGTTATTTTGTTACAAAGAAAACAGATTTTTTGAGTTTGATGGAGTTTTCTTGTGATCCATTTCATCACATTACCTAGAAAATTTAAATTAACTTGCAAGAAGTACAAAATTAATAGTTACTATGCTGTATATGTGTGTGTATGTACATATGTATATATATGTAAAAAATGCACATGTATGTGTTTGGAGAAAGGGTGGGGGAGGATGGTTACACCTTTTGTTAAAATGAGAACCATCTTTAGTAATCCTGGCTTTAATATGATACTCAATAACATCAACACTACATTCCATTGAAAGTATTGCTTTCCTTAAAATATCTTTCTTCTCTTTCTTTTACCCCCTTGGAGTCTTTTCACAATGAGTGTGTGTTTGAGGGGTGGTGGTGTTGGAGCAAAGTGGTGATTTGAGGTGACTGCCCGCGGTCAGACCATCCACGTGACAAGCAAGCAACCGTGGAGATGGTGCCTGGGAAGCGATGATGGTGGCTAGGGAGTAGGAAAGCCGTGGGCCCATTGGGATCAAAGTAAGACTCTGGGAGTGAGTGTGAGATAATAGTGGGTGTCTGGGTCTTGGGGGGAAGAGGAGGTGGAGTCCACGTGGACCCCCAGAGTTTCCTTGGAGGTGACCCCCTGATTCAGTGGGGGACTCGATTTGATAATGATGATATGATTGGGGTTCGACCCCACCACTCAGTCTCAGTCTCTCTCACTCGAACGCACTCACTCAGTGATTGATGCCCTCCCGCCCTCCCTCCCTGTTGAAACAGAGACCCAGAGACCCAGCGACCCAGACCAAATTGCTGAATCAACAGTCGGGGAGACTGAGCTGACATGACACTGCCAACTCATCATTGCTGAGTTGGAGCACGCTGCACAAAGGCTCCTTCTGAGCTGGATCTTGTTGCCAAGGGGAAGTCCAACTAAGTGTGGAGGGTTGCATTAACCAAACTGAATGAGAAAGGGAAATAAAATATAAAATGAATGTCTTATTCAGAATTTTAGTTTCTGTATCACTGTGTAAGAAATGGGTGGTAAATTTAGCAAGACGGTGAAGATGAGTTGGTTCTTTGCAGTGCAAAAAAAATTAAATCAAATTTAGTTTTAAAACTTTAAATTTCAAAGAAAGATGAATTTACAACAGAAATGAGATAAGAGTTTGAGTGCAGAAAAGAGAGAGAATGTATGAATTGGATTGATGAGAATGAAGATGAGAGGAGTGGGACTGGGTAGCCAAGTATTGGAATCCAAAGCTCTAAAAAAACAGGTTGAAGAAGAAAAGCACTGGAGGAGTCCTCTGTCTGGTGACCTTTTACAGCTTAAAGTCCAACCTTGGAGGGAGTGAGTGAGTGAGTGAAGTGAGCAAGTCAGAATGGTATTGCTGATCTCAGAGGCTAGACTTGTGCTGCTGTTGCTAGATTCTTATTGTTCCTCTTATTATCATGAACAGAAGTGCAAACCTGTTCTTGGCATGTGAGCCAATGACAAGTTGCTCACACTCACAGTGTCTTATAAGCAAGTGCTCGCACACACACACACACACACACACACCCAATCATGCTGGTGATGATGATGATCCTAAACAAGCATATATTCTACCAAGAAGCTGGAGCCTCTCTGTGCTTCTCTCTTGGTCTGGCAGTGTGCTTCAAAGCATTTCATAAGGCTGAATATTGAACTCCCTCATTGGATGAGAGAAATGGCAGTACACTTCACATAGCAGATACATCACAAGGTTAGGGTTGTACATAAAATATGTGGAAACTCAAGAAATGAGTGTGTTTTGAAGGAAAATGTTGAACATATAAACAAATTAATATAATGAAAAAAAAGTGGATTGGCTTGATCTTTCTTTTATTCTTTGATGAGGGGTCACCCAAGTGGTGCTGATAAAATTGAATAAGGCAGTTTGTGGGGGTGGGATTAGGTGAAGTTTGGAATTGAGTGGTTCCCATGGGAGGTGGCATTTTGTCGGAGGGGGGTGGGGGGGAGTTTGAAGCATTCTGTCACAAATCAAACCGGATGAATGGATGGATTTGAAAGAGTTTGCATTCACAAATGAATTACTGATTTGTGCTGGAATGGGGAGAGAACAATTTTAGTTGGAGAACAATTCATATATATATATATATATATATATGCATGAATATGAATGAAGGTGGAGGTCCTCCCAGGTGTCAACTCAGCAATCTTCTCCTCACACATGGCCCAAATCACAAAGCAGGACCCCAGTCAATCTTCCCCAACCTTAACCCAATCCTCCTTCACAGACACAGCTCCCATTCTGCCCTTTCAGCTTCCTAACATGCTTGGTCCAACAGCAGCAGCCCAGAGTAAAATTAAAAGGGCAATCATTTTTTCTTTCTTCCTTCTCCACTTATTTATTTATTTATTTCAAGATTGGAAAGGGTAAGAGGTTTGAGAGGATAAGTATTGGCTCCTGTGTTTGTTGCGCTGATTGAAACACTGTGAGTGATTCATGTGGTCTGCAACAATGGTGTATGGCCATGAGGGAGCAAAGGAAAACAAAGCAGAAGAGGACACTTTGACACAGTGATGCTCACTCCACATGGCCAGCTTTTCCTCCCTTCATATACATATATTTATTAAATAAACCAAAAAAATCTACATATTATATATATAAGCCCCACAAGCATTCATGAATGGACGGTGACAGTTATCTTGAGGGTCTGGCCTCCAGTTAGGTAAGCAAGTTGATAAGATCCATGGGTGCAGATCCACCATCCTGGACTCAAAGGAACTGGAATGGAATCCATGACTTACGTGAGAGAGAAAGAGATTATCCATTGGGGTGAAGGGTTTGGATGGGTTGTGAATGGATGAGTAATTCTTCATCCTCAAGACCTTCCTCATTACACAATAGCCAGAGGACATGGATGAGCAGCGCATGAACAAACCATCACTTGGATATCTTTTCTGTGGTCATATGCAGTAACAGATGTTTTGAAAATAGAAAAATCTTACAATTGTGGTAAAAAATATTTGAGATACTATCATGGTTAGTAATGTTTTCTGTGAGTTTTTGGGAAAAATGATGGTATCAAACAATATAACAAAGAAACCAAGATTTTAGGGTAGAAGAACCAATGGAACAAATTACATTCAATGTCACTAGTAGAATTCTTTTAGCTCTTATAGACCATAGTTCTAAGTAATTTTGTACCCTTTTTTTTCCTTCTAATTAAAATTGATAATTTATAGTCCATCAAAACTAATTAATGAAAATATGAAATAAGTAAATTACATATTTTACCCATTAATTATACAAATAATTTTTTAAAATTTTCAAATACATAAATTGAATTGATGGATTTTTTTTTGAAATTTTGAATCCAAAATTTTCAATATGCAATCAGAAAATTGGGTAAAAACATATATATATATATATATATATACATATATATATATATATATATATTCGTGTGTGTGTGTGTGTGAGAGAGAGAGAGAGAATGTCAAACAGATAAAGAAACGAGTCGAAATGATGTACCCATGCACCGATTTACCACCTCGAAGCGGGCAGCGAGCGAAGAAAAGTAGTAGGGGAGCAGGGCAGGCAGGGCAGGGGAGGGCAGAGGGAGAGAGGAGAGAGAAAGGATGGGGGGCGAGGAAGGGAGGGACCGAGGGACAGGGCGAGGCAGAGGGACAGTTGACCGGGGACTTGGCGCACGAAAGCAGTGCTCGCGATGTCCGCCGCTTCCTCGGCTGGGCCCCAGACCTCTCTCATCTCATGGCCATGGCCTCTTCCCCTTGGTCCACTTCCTACCTTCCCCGGCCTCAGTTTCTGATCATCCGGCAGCCTGGTCACCTCATTTTGTGCGCCGCCCTGGAAACATGCCACACAATCTCTCGCGCAATCTTCCTCCTCTGATTATTATTATTATTATTCTTGCCAGTACTATTGTCCTCATTATTCCTCCTCCCCCCCTCCTCCCATTATTCCTCACCCACAGCGTGAACCAAACTGCTCTGTCGCTCGCTCTCGCTCTCGCCAGCAACCCAGCCAGCCACTGGTCTTCGTCTTGGTGGTCGCACAAGACAGAAACAGAGCGCACTTCTCTCTTGTGTCACCACGAGTGCCTCACGGTCCTTTAGAAACAACCCACCCCACGGATTCCTCAAACCTAGCGGTGAGCTTTGCCGTTGCAAATTGACCTACGCCTACAGACAGATAGACACAAATACATACATATATATATATATATATGTGTGTATATATATATATATATATATATTGTTATGGTGGAGTTCATGCTTGGGCACTCAATCTTTTGGTACACGATTGTGATTTTAAAAACTTGTTCAGGGAGTGGAATTCAAAGGTGGGAAATGAGCACAGGAACTCATGCTCAAGAGGAACATTGACTACTTCAAAGGAGAGCTTTAGTTGAGGTTGTTGTACAATACAAGCTCATGGTTTACTCTTAAAGAACTACAGTTTTAAATGGTCGGAAATTTTATTCATGCATACACAAGTATCTTGTTTGGAGACGTGAAAGATGGACAAGGTAGTACTACCATGTGTTGATTGCCAATCAATTTAGGTGGTTGTGGATTGTTAGTTCATAGCTTAATGTATAGCATTTGTATAGATTATTACCCATTACTATATATATATATATATATATATATATATATACACATTATAATCATAGAAGATGTATACATTTGAATTATGAACATGTAATATAGAATTTTATTTCTAATGTTTAAAGAGGATGATTTCTTTTCAATTCTTTACTAATAAAGTTATATATATATATATATATATATATATATTACAACATCCTAAAAAATGTGAAGAATCCGTCTTTTATTTATTTATTTTGACATGAATATCTGTTGTTGCTTTTTGAGTTATTGTACACAATATTAAGTATATATTTTAAATGCTTATTTTTATGTAATATTGTTGTCTTTTTAAAAAAATATACATATGTCAAAGTAATAGAGAATAATATTATGTTAGAACATAACAAAATATCAAAATGGGTATACTTTGATCAATCAAACAAAATTTAAACAAGATGAAAAGAAAAAAATCAACAAGACTTAAAATGACCTCAACCTTAATTCTGTTATATTATTGACAGGACTAAAAACTTGTCGTTCAAGCTTCTACTTTCACAAATTCGAAAATGTAATAAGGTAATTATCTAAGTTATTATCTACAAAAATCAGTTTAAAATCAAGCAAAAAAATAGCATGAAGCTATTATCTGTTTTTTATGTTGAATTTTATATTACTTGGAAATAATTCTTATCTGCTTAAATCATATATGTATATAAATATATATGTTTTTTCCAACAAATAAATAAAATATTAAATTTTTTTGTCAATATTTATGTATAGAGCTAGAATCTTTGACGAATGTAAAATACTTCCTTGTCTTTCCTCTAGTGCCTTCACACTAAACTCCCTATGTTAATCTCATCATACTGCCTGTGTGCTTGGAATGGAGCTTCAGTTTTGTCCTTAACTCTCAGTGTGAAAGTGGGCCTCATTTCTGTGCACAGTCGGATTCTGCTGCTCACGGTGGATGAATGAATGAAGATGCGGCAGGTTTCGTTGTGGCTATCTGGAGCAGCCGCCAAGGAGAGGCACACCAGATCTGTCATACAAATCTGAGGCAGACTTGAGTGGGTGCTGTGAAGGGGACTGCTCTTTGAGTGAGTGAGTGAGGGAGGGATATGGATTCTCTTGGCCGGGGAAATGCAATTCCTCTTCCCTTATTCTACGTGTTCTCTTAAAGCTATCGTGCACGAGATGTTGATCCAGATCCAAGCGGGAGGAAATTCTCCCATTCTGATCTTTCACACCCCCAAAATCCATCGCCATTCTGCCACATGCGTTCCCGAATTGGATCGGTGAATTTCGGAAGTCAAATGGAATGTCAAAAACAGAGAAAGCAAGGAGGTGGCATATTTATCCAGTCACTATTCGACAGAAAAGAGAAAACACGAAGCAGACGAAGAAGAATAAGAAAAAAGTAAATTCGTCTCACAAGTCTCGGCGAGGGATTGATACTTCAACACTAATATACGTGAGATAAGGATCAGCAGACAACCCCCACTAGCAATTTCTCGGCTCTACCCTATTTGGCTGATGGTTCAAAGCAGGCCAAGGTAATCAAGGTTCCTTGAACCTGGATAATCTGACAGCTCGATGTCTAGATTCAAAGTACTTGGCAGGCTTCTCCCACCCGGAGGTTGTGGATGCCAGTCGCGGTTCTCGTTTCCCTGGATCAAACGACTTTAGAGGACATCCCATCTTCGTTATAGAAACTCTCGGATAAGCGGCGTTGCTTTGAATAGCCACGCGGCGTGCCTCATTGTCTGCCGCGGGTGCTAATTCGGGAGAAACTGATGCATGAGCACGTTCATTATCTTTTCTAATTCGCGAGAACCGACTCTCAATTTTACGCACCGGCATGTATTAAGTTTGACATCGAATCGTGAATCAGAGGTAACGCTAAAACGGGCTGAGGAAAAAAAATCTACCTCGGCGACATCCCTGTTTTCTACGATCTGGGGTTCCGGTGACATTCTGGCATCGTGAATGCACTAATCCCCTCCGACTGTGTGTGTCCTTCTTCGCTATCTGGCATCCTAACCATCACCTCTAATCATCAGCAGCATGAATTCCGAAAGGGGAGGGAGATTCCCACCTCATTCTGCACCATCTGCTAGAGGGTGTTTGTAATTTTTTGAAAAATCCTCTCACCCCCTTTTAAGGCCAAGTTCAAATCCGGGGGAGAGGGGGATTGGGGCGAGTGGGAAAGGCAGGTAGGCGGGCAGGCAGGTACAGGCAGGTATTGTAGTTGGAGGAGGTTGGGTCTGGCACCTCCCACATGCTGGGATGGCTCTCAGCTGAGCTGGCACCAATGGTGGAACTGCCATGTCCTTCCCTCTTGGCTTCTCTGCTGACGTGGAGGCTCTTTTAAAAAGAGTGTCGTGGCAAGGCTAGCCCACTCCATAGCCCACTAAAACCCTACTTCCAAGATTGTGCTGTTGTTAAGTACTCTCATGATGCATAATGCTGTGAGTTGCCAATGATGGGCCTTAATAAATCCATCTCTACTTCTATGAAGTAACAAAATGAGCTTCTCATACTTGAAATTCTACACTAGGATTGTATTATGCTGGTGTTGCACCAAAAATATAAAATAAAGTAGGAATTTGTTGTGAAATGGCAGTAAACAATTTTCATTACATCATAATATATTGTCATACAATTGTAATAAAGTAATAAGTTAGCCATATCTATACAAATATGGTTTACAGGTTTGTTTGGAAAATTTAAATTTTTAAAAAAAAATGATTTATTTATAGAATGATAAAACATTGAGTCAAAATGCAATAGTTCCTTTTGTTTGTTTTGATTAGACTCCCCCCAGCATGGGATACTTTGGGGGCAATGGATGCATGTGCCCAAGCCTCCAGCACAGTAGGATATAACTTAGTCAACAAAAAGGTTATTATAATCAAATAAATAAGTTGTGTGGCCCCAACAGAATGTGGGGTGATCATTGGAGTTTGTGTACTCTGGCCTCTTGTGCAAGCCATGCTCTCATCTCATGCCCACAATTTCAGCCTTGAATGCCTGCCCAATGCTGGAAGTAAAAGGAAAAAAAGAAAAAAAAGAAAAAAGAAAAAAAACTACACAAAAATCAAAACAAAACAAGAGCAGCTTCTCCTCCTCCTCCTCCTCCTCTTCCTTCTTCTAATAGCTTTATGTTTTTCATGGATTTTGTGCTTTATGTTTTTGTGCTTTATGTTTAAAACAGTGGATAGCATTTTCAAAATCCATGAAAAACATAAAGGACCTACTTTCTAAGTCCAAATAGTGATGTGTGAGTGGCTCATGCTCTCTTCTTTGTGTGGCCCTGCTAGAATCCAACACAAGTGAACCTTAATCAATGCTTCACAAGTATTCCATACAAATAATCATGATGTCATTGCATGACATAAGCAGTCCTTGGAGTATACATTTATATTAATACAAACACACACACACACATTTACATGCAGCATTTGAATGAAAGATTACACTGCCAGAGTGGCTTGTGTATATGTTTAGACATTCTGTTCTTTATGAAAGGATAGCACACAACAGAGAAAGGATGAGCAGATTTCATCCGTACAAAGATAGTTCATTTCAATTACCATCAATAAAGTTAATCCAATAATCATGCTTCTTTTATTCTCATGATCCATGAACCCTTGTCAATAAGTCAAATGATATGTGTATATCCTACTGTTACAGAAAGTCAACACTGGAACTTTTGGTAGCGTCTGTGTCCAAGTTCAACTCTCTGAAGCAATTTCTTCATCTCCTTTTTCCTTTTTTTTTTTTTTTTTTTCTTTTTCTTTCTAATAGTTAAACAAATTGTTACTGCTGTGGTGGAAAAGAGGAGTGGGGCATGGATGAAAAGTTGAATGAGGAGAACCATGTACCCCAAAGGGGAGAGCAAATGATACAATCTAAAGTCACTCAGCTGTTGGAAGGAAGGAAGGATAGAAGGGCCTCACCCAGCCCTGTGTGGTGGAAGCTTCTTAGCAATCATGGCCAACCCAACACCACCAAAACAAACACATGTTTATATACCGGCACAGGGGACACATACGGGTATCAACAGTAGTGTGCACGGTTGGGGAACCTACTTCATCTCGAGGCGTGATTTTATGTCTTCAGTGCATCCTCAGTGGAAGGCAGGAAAACCTTCTTTTTCTATCCCCTCGAATGCCCTCACCAATCATTCTAAACCCTATAACTGTTTTATATTAAAAATGAGATTAAAAAAAAAAAAAAAACTAAATAAGGAATTACCAACTTGTAAGTCCTTTTTTTTATATTTTAAAAATAGTTGTGTTAATAATGTTCTCATAAAGAAGTGTTCTTCAAAATTACAATGCCTACCCTCAAAATAAGGCATTCATGGAAATGTCTAGGTAGTGGTGATCCACGTCTTAGGTTTAGGGTTTGTAATGGCTCTTCAGGCACTCCTTTCTAAGTGTGTAAGCTTGTGTGTAATTACTCTCATGATTATTTTTACTATGATGCTTATCCCAAGGACTTTTTAAGTTTGTTTTTTTTATTTTGTTTTTTAAATTATTTTCATCACCCTTGTAGCTATTAATCTTCAAAATTGTGGAAATCTATTGTATGGATTGTGTTTGTGTAGGAAGATTTATTATTGTTTCACAAGTTCCACCATATGTAAGGAGTAAATAGAAAATTGCACTTCAAAATATGAATATTTTTTTGTTAATTGTGGGCTGTAAGATATGATAGAAATGCAGTAAAACAAACTTTTGTTTCTATAAAAGATAGTTTTTCACATGGGTTAGCATACCAGGAGTTCTTGTATATCTGTCAATAAAACAAAGTTAATTGGGTGAGAATGTTATCTTACAAAGGATTTTGTTATTCTTATTGTTTATCTTCAAGTTTAAGATACCATACTCCATTGAGCATAGTATATACTTCAGTAGAATAACTTCTTTTTATTTTTTCTTTTTCCTAGAATTTCAAAAATTATATTACAATGTGTCTGACTATGGATTTGGTACCTTATTCAGTATCTCAAAAGATTTAATTCAAATCTCCTCTCAATTATATTAACCCCACAAACAATAAAGATCATCATGCATCATTTTTGTTGTAATAATGTCAAATGAATATCTTAAGATTAAAATTTTTGAGACCTCATTAAGAATTAAGTAATGGGCAGTGTTACATTTGAGAATGCTAATAGCATATATTTGCATGGACATTGTAGACATCATAGACAATAATATTGATCTTACAAATATAAAATACATTAAATGTCACTTGTTATTTGATATTGAATGCTTTTAAAGGATTTATCATAAAATGTTCACTCAACCCACAAGAACTGGACCTCCAAATTTTACTGATAAAATTAATAAAATTGTTATTGAATCATGTTTTTCATTCTTTAATAATATCATTTTAATAACTGATTGCAATCATATATTCTTGCACTCCAAAGATACAATACAATTGATTGAAAAAAACATCATGATGGTCAATGTCTGTATTCCAATATAAAATGATATAACTGTTAACAAATTAAATACTATGAAGTATCTTCTGTACATTAAAAGCAAATCTTTCTGAAATTGATGTTCAAATACTTGAAGCAATACTTATAAATTATTTGAAAAAAAAATTTATATATATACATCAATAAAATTATTTATGGATGAATTTTAATGTATTATTTTAATGTAAATATTTTGGAACAGATAATAAAGTAATTAAAATTTTGATTTTAAATCATACTTGATGAAAATTGAGATTTTGACCACCTAAAAATAAGAGAGAAAAGAAAAAAGAAAAATGATGAGAAAACAGAGCCATGTCTACAACTTAGACAACAGATCTTGCTTTTACTGCACAAATTACAAAGAATTAAGTCATGGGTTTTAAACCCACACCAGTATATATATATATATATATATGTATCCACACACACACACACACACATATTTACTCATAATAGTAATAACAATAATGTTAAAACAGAATAAGTAATATGGGATGAGTAAGTGACCAAAGTAGTAGTTTTCCCAGATATATGCAAAAAGCTAATAAATATGGTATATGATGTCATGCCCACAAGACTTATACTATAGCATTATGATCCCCAGGGGCTATGAGAACATGTTCTCATGGATCTCATGTCAACTGCAAGTTGGGGGATATTAGTCCACTTGGAAGTATGGTTGCAAAGCTGTTCCCAACACTGTTCCCCTTTTAACTTACACATTGTTCTAAAGTCAGCAAATGCTTTTGTTGCTTCCTTCCACTTTACATTACCCCCCTCAAGTTTCTACCCAAAGGGAATTTGCGGGTCTCTCTACAGTGTGTAAAGCCAACTCAATCATGTAAATGAGACTACATATCCAAAAAAAAAAAAAAAAAAAAAAAAAAAAACCACTGTAATAAAAATCATTTAAAAAAACAAAAATACAAGAAGACAAATCTTATCTCCTGTCCAATTTTTTTGAGAATAAAAAATCATTAAAAAAATTATATTCATAATTAGGGTTATTACAGAGCATTATATTACAGAAGCATCTTTCAGTTCTCTCATGCAAATCAAGTAAGCAACCAAGCATTTGTAGAAGTATTCCAGCATTTCCAAAGGGCTTCAAAGACAAAAGTGTCAAGCAGCTGTTTTAAGATAAGATCTAGGTTGAGCTCTTTTCTGCTTTTTTTTTTTTTCTCATTTTTATTTTGTGTATGAGGGTTCTCCATGTCTTGATGCTTTGTCAGAGCTATGCTGTGAACAATTTAACTCAGAATTGGACCCCCCTTCTCCCCTCCCAATAAATAAATAAATATAATAAGAGAAAAAAATCACATGCATATACCAACATGTCACAGAGGATACAAGAGTTTTATTCTCAAAAAAAGTTTGGTGCTGTACGGCCATCAGCCAAAAATACCTTGTTTAAATGCATGGAATAAAAGGGTAGGGGAAATGGTTCCCAGAGTACTCCTCAGTGGGAACAAGAGAATGCATACAAGTAAAGAGAGTAAGAGAACTTTGGAGCAAGAGCTCTCTGGGGATGTTGCAGTGAACACTGGTGTGGGAATTGATGGAAGCTGAGGGTCACAAAGAGAATATGCTCTCTTGGCTGTGAGTGGTGGCATGGATTTAAATAAAAATGCTTTGGCATGAGTAGTGAGTAGTTAATAGTAGTTAGTAGTGGTTAGTTTCTAGTTAGTTCAGTTAGTTTGGGCTCTGACTTTGTCTCTGGAGGTGGTGGTGGTGGTGGTGCAAGTGCCCTTCTCCTGCAGTCTCTCTTCCCATGGCTATTGGCTATTAATTCCAGCCTTGACTCTTCAGCAGCACAGAGCAGCACACGGCCAAATGGATGGATGAACATGTGGATAGATCAGTGAATGTGGCCTCTCTCACTTATTGCATCTGGATGTGGATGTCGACGGCACCAGCATAGAGCAGCAGCAGAGGTGGTGGAAGTCTGATCTAGTGTCCCCATCCTACAGTTTTTAATTTTTAATTTTCTAGAATTTTGTGTGTTTGTGAGTGTGCGTGATACATTTCTCTTTTGTTTTTTTAAGAAAATTTATTTAATTGGGGGGGGGGGGGTTTGGCAATTCCAAAATCAGTTTATTATTGTTGAGTGGACTCAAGGGAGAGAGAATGGTGGATGGATGTATTCACATGTTTAATGGATGGATATATAGTGAATGGTGGTGATAGTGTTTTTGTTTTTGTTTTGTTTTTCAGCTGGGCCCTTTCCTTCTCCTTCCCATGATGATGTTGATGATGAGAAAGGTAAAGCCTCATTGCCTTGTCTAGCTACCAATCATGCTTTTTCTTTAGGAGAAGGGGGAAGGAACACAAAGAAGGGAATACATAAAATAAAATAAAATAAAAGATAAAAAGATAAAAACACATTTCCACCTCATACATCCACCAGTTCATTTATTTCATTCAAATTTATTCATATTTTCATTTGAGTAGAAAGGGAGAAGAAGAGCAGGATGATAGGGTGTGAAGATGTGTAAAATCTTGGTTACAAGGGAGACAGCCCCACACTCATGAATCAACCTAGTTGTTAGAGTGTTGGACCCCCTCTCCCTTCCCTCCCCCAACCTACACTGGTGTGCTGTGCCGTGTGAGTGGAATGTAGTCCCCACATCCTGGTCACCATCAGCACCACCATCCAATTATCATTTACCTTCCCAGAAAAAGAAACAAAAGAAGAGAGGAAGAAAACAAAGGAAGGAGGAATCCAAGCCTGGTGATTGATATTTTATATTTATTGTTATATATATATGTATATATATATACACACACACATCTATCTATCTATCTATCTATCTCACCCCATTTGCACTCACACACTCACTGAGTCTCTCCCCACTCTCAACTTGTGTCACTGTGTCTGTGCCCATGTTCTGCTCTCTCTTTGGAGGGAGAGAAGGTGGGCTCCACACAGCCAGTCTTATACTCACTCACTCACACAGTTACACACAGAAACACAGAAGCAGAGAGAATGAACGAAAGAAAGAAATGGTCCAGTGTAAGCCCAGACAGCCAACACACACCCTCCAAACTAAATAGCAAAAAGCAAAAGGAGGGATTGGAGCAATCCACCCACCCACCAACCCCTAGGTCAGCACCCACTCAGCCACTCACTCCTCTCTCTCTCCCAAATAAAATCAAACTCCCAAACTATTAAATATTTTATATTTTTTCATGCATTGCATTTGTTGTTAGTGGATTTTTCTCTCAAATACTATATATATATATATATATATATACATATTCTCTCTCATGTATTGTGAGATGTGGATGTAATAATTCTTAGCCATAACACAAATGGTAACAATTTCCAATAACATCCCTCTCCATCCATGTGTGTAAAGGGGGTGTACCCTCTTTTTCTATTATTTTCGTTCATGAATATTTACTTTAAATTGATTCTTTTCACAATATCAAAATTTTAAATGAACAAAAAGAAAATAAAAAAGAAAGTGTGTTTTTTCTTGTCTTTTGTTTTTGAAGGCAGATTTTTATTTTAAAAAAATACATGGTGATATGTATATATATATATATATATATATATATTAACAATTTAAAGTAAATAAAGAAAAAAATTAACATGCAGGATTACATTTGATTTATTAATACATTTAGTTGTTTCAGTACCAAACTGCTCACAGTCAAACTTTGTGAAAACGAAACATATTTACCATAATATATTTTTAATATTTTACAGTGTGGTTCTTGTCCAGCATTGCACACTTCCCTGTAGAGCTTTCTAACCCCACAAACAACAAGACTGGAAGTGGGCCACAAGAGAACAGAGGGCGATGCAGCTGGAATGCACATTCCATGTCCAGGTAAAGCTTGCTGTAAATCTGCGGACTTTCACAATCAGAGAGCCACCCACCATTGAGCAACAGTCTGAAGCAACGCCACCGAAACACACTACAAGCCGTTTTCTCACACCAAAAACATCAAATCCAGAATAGAAAAAATTCTTGCAAGGGGATGAAGACGAGATGAACGAGTAGGGAGAAGAATGGGACCCGCACAACTTTTGGATGTTATTACAAAAATGTATGAATGTTGAGGCAAAAGATATTATAAGTAAACATCCGAAAAAACCAATAAGACAAGGCATGGCAGAGGGGGGTGAGAGTGTGTGTGTGGGGGGGGGGAGTGGGTGGGTGGTGGGAGTGTGTGAAGTAGAGGAGGGAGGGAGGAATTGGTGCAAGGGAGGCTATATATGGCCCTAGACCCTACTGCCTATCCTTTTTGCCTCCCCTAGCGTCCGTTTGGAGCCAGTTTGCGACCATCCCCTCGGGTACTCGCTGCTTGTTCCCACCGCTGCGGATTGTTGCTAGTTTCCAGCTCCTTTGTCGCTTCTTGCGGGTGCTACTTCATCTCGCCACCCGCTCGTGGGCTGTCATCTCTCTCTTCAATGCCTTGGAGCTCCGCAATCTAGGCTCCTGCTCCTGTCTGCCCCGTTCCCTGTCGCCAACGTTGTTCACCTCCAGTTTGTGTACCATCCGCACTGAGCAGAATTTCGCTGGAGCAAAAGGGGGTGCTGGTGCTTTGCGTGCATGCATGTTTGAGAGAGAGAGAGAGAGAGAGAGAGAAAGACTTGAAGGACTTTTGGGACTTTGTCGGAGGATAATAAACCACGCTGCAACTTACCACCGTGTGTTTCATTTCGCTGCAAACCCAGGGTATGAGTTGTCGATGAACCTTGTGCCTGGTGGCGTGAGTTTCAGTGAGCGGACCCTCTTTGTTTCTTGTCGCGGTTTTGCATTCGTTGTGGTAGCTTGGTGTTTCCTAGATACCGAGTTTTGCAAGAAGGCGAGGAGTTTGATTCAGTCACTGTTTCAACCAGTGGTTTGGAATCGTTGCAGGGCGGTTTCTGTTTGCTACGGCGTGCATTTCATGGAAGCGTGAATTTGAGACCATGGATATTGTATAGAAGGCGGCCGCGATTCGCTCTGATCTTCACGTTAGCGCAGAAACCTGCACGTTCTACGGGGACTAGCAGGACTGGGTGGAATTAGGCGCTCCTATTAAACAGATTCGGCTCTCATTTGGTCGATCGGGACGGTCGCGAGCATCTCAAACTGTAACGATCATTGGTCATCTTTCCAAGTGGTTGGATCAGCGAGTGTCGGCAACCGGCTTGAGCTTCTGTCACGATGTTTTCGATGAAGAAATACATGAATCCGGGGACGTTTCAACAACGGCACCAACCACCTGGCAGTTTGTACATCCC
The DNA here is from genome assembly GCA_036785485.1 of Physcomitrellopsis africana. Classification (NCBI taxonomy): domain Eukaryota; kingdom Viridiplantae; phylum Streptophyta; class Bryopsida; order Funariales; family Funariaceae; genus Physcomitrellopsis; species Physcomitrellopsis africana. Next base: position 13,004 of record JAWRVF010000695.1, on the reverse strand, counting down.
TGACAAGCTGCAATCCCCCTACAGCAGTGCTATGAATGGAAGCGACATGGTTCCTCTCAGCCCCGCCGATCCCAAGCCACGTCTGCGATGGACCCCCGAGCTCCACGAACGCTTTGTAGACGCCGTCACGCAGCTCGGAGGGGCTGACAGTAAGTTCGACAATCGCCTTCGGTTTTTCTAGTCTGGAATTGCAGAACCTCCCTTTTGCTTCCCTGATGGACCTCAACTTTCTATCGTCGATAACCTCCCCGACCAAATTCTTTATTTCCATTGTACTACGACATGTACCACTAAGCTGCTTTGCACGATCGTACCAGAGTGTAACACGCGGTGGTCTCCAGTATAGTGGTCGTATTTCTGGTACTCCTTGCACGGTTTAGACATAAGAATTGCTGCAGGCATTTTAGTTTCCTGAATATACGTCTAGGAAGTCTCATGTTGAGTACCTGCGACCCGGTTTTGATTTCCCAGTGGAGCCAAACTCCACAGTTTCTAGTGGAGCTCCACGGATGCTGAGCGCAAGTCTTTTGAGCGACATATAGGGTTCCAAAGGGCTTCGCAGCAGACACGACGCACTACCTTTATTGTAGGTGTAACCAGCACTTGAAACGTGAACCTAGTGAATTATGTTGAGCCCGGCGACAACTTTGATCACGAGTCGGGACCGTTCGGAAAGTGTTGCGCTTGCTTTAAACGACAAATATGGCCTCTTATACTGGCAAAGTTCTTAGTGGTATGAAAGAGATGAAACATAAGGGGAGATTCTTTTTTGCTGTGATGCCGTCGACATTCATATTGAACGACATGAGAGATTCCAGGTTCTTGAACACATTCCAAAGCAGGCGAGACTCAGATTGGTTCTGGTTATAGAGTACCCAGCCGCTAACCAGAGTTTCTTCCTTTATACACTACCTGAGGTCACAACCAGGAGTTTCATCTCTATCGACCAGGCTTTGTATCGCTTGCCACTTCGGTGGTGCCATGGCTCTGAGAAAGGATGCGAGTCCAGGAATGTGGACAAAGTCTTGCGCTCGCTTTACACTCCTCGCAGAGCGTCTGCCCTATTTGTTGCAAAGCCGTTCTAGTCATTTGCTTTCAACTTAGTGTATGTTTGCGTTTAACTAAACGTGTCGTTTGGTTTCTGGTTTTTGCAGAAGCGACTCCAAAGTCCGTGATGCGTATCATGGGGGTGAAAGGGCTGACTCTTTACCACTTGAAGAGCCACCTCCAGGTGTGCTTTCTCAATCACTGTTTGGTTTTTCCTCTAGCAGTGCTGCGAGTATTTTGGTGCCACAATTGAACTTGGCATCTTAAATGGTCAAAGGTTTAGTGTCTGGGTCTCTCTAGGAGTTCTTGTGATAATGGCTACCTGACTGAGAGTGGATCTGCAGAAGTACAGGCTTGGCAAGCAGCTCAACAGGGATCAGCATCTCCACAACAAAAACAATGGTAAGCCATAGCTGCTCGGGATGCACTTTCTGTTATTTCTTGTATTTCATGAAAATGAACAATTGCCTCGGAGCTCAGGAAAAATGATCCCAGAACATTGATCACAGGCCATCTTTCCCAATTTCTCAGAAGTTTTGAGTTCAGTTTAATAGGTACTAACGTATCTGTTCCCATGTAGCAGGTTCCTCAGACTTGCAACAATCTAACTCTATGTCCGATGGAAGTCAAAAATCTCAAAATCATCAAGAGTAAGTACCAGAACTATCATGTAGTATAAGTGGGCCTCTTGTTCCTTTCAAAGCAATAATCGTTTGTCTTCTGCGTCTTAAGCAGGGTCTCTATAGCCAATTTCAGCATCCCCAGTTGGTTGAGTGGACACAAATATGGGCTGTGCTCATCTGATGTTTGAAGTGGTTCCTGTTGCAATTATGTGTGTGTACAGTGGCTTGCAAATGACGGAGGCCATCCAATTGCAGCTCGAAGTACAGCAGCGGTTACAGGACCAATTAGAGGTACTTGCTCATGTAGCTCTGCCAAGTCAGGTCGTTGTAATCTATGTCGACCTGAACGTGTCCATTTGAAACTATCCTTACTGAATGCCGCACTTGCGATCCTCGTGCCCATCGCAGGTGCAAAAACACCTACAATTGCGTATTGAAGCGCAAGGCAAGTACCTGCAATCGATTTTGGAGAAAGCAAAAGAAACTCTCGCCAGCCACACATCAGAATCTCCAGGCTTAGAAGCAGCGCACGCGGAGCTGACGGAGCTGGCCAATAAAGTAACCACGGTGGGTATGATTCCCTTAGGTTTCTCCACTCTCGGTATGCCTCTCATGGCTCAGCCCGACGCACTCATGACACTACACCAGTTACCGCGACAGCCATCTCGAAATTCGGACACCTCGTCGCAAAAGAGCTTCCTCACAAATCTCACAGCCAACGCTGAGGATAGCGGTGGTGTTTCCGGAAGTGCGGGGCCTCATGGCGCTACCGGTAGGTTAACTTGACATACTTCGCATGCACAGATCTAAGAACCATTCTAAAGCCACTGGTTTGGGTTGTTTGTGTAGGTCAAAAGTTGTGAGTCTTTGGAACCCGCTAACACCTAGATCACTGATGCAGGCAATTGCTCGTACATGAGTTCGGAGTTTGCCTTTTTTCATCAGCTTCCATCTGATGCATATTGATCCATAATGTTGCCATTTTGAGTCCTTCCATATGCTGCAAGTTTGCCTCGTGGAGGGCGACGTTGGAATGATCGTTGCTGTGATGTGTAGATTCATGTCTAATCTAATCAGGGGTGCAATTTATAAGCCACTGTATGCAGGCGTTGGTTTAAGTAGAAGCTATAGAAGGCATGCTAGACAATGTTTTTTTTTGGTGTGTGTGTGTGTGTGTGTGTGTGTGAGATTAAAAGCTAGGGTTTAGAAGGAGGTAATGACCTCAAGTGTTGATGAATCGATGGTTCGGCTGGGGTGGGATGGAATGGAATGCACACAAACTTTGGATCCTCGGCTCTGGCAGCATATCGCCAACTGAAGTGGGTCGTATGATTCTTGTTCAGAGGATGAGGATGGTGTTGGGCAGGAGTCTTCTACACAATTTCAAGAAGAGATGAGTGCTAACCGCCTCCGCACGCAGGGATCCAACAATGCTAGAGGACCCCAAGCTCGCCTTGCTCATGCCGCCACCGCTACCGCTCTCGCAGGTGTAGTGTCGTCGTCATCTCCACACTGCAACCCCGTCGCAAACTTCTGGTCTACGACCTCCTTCCAGAACATGGCGTCGTCACCCATGAACGGCGTCCTGTCTGAGGTTGTTCAAGACTGTTCCCCCAACGACAATAATGCTAACCAACTTGCGACAAGTTTGGCCATGGAGCGGCTGACCTCGCAGCGGGTGGGGATCCACCATTTAAGCGGCATCCACCACAGCTCAAATGGACTTGGATCCATCCACGGCGGCAGCACAAGTACTAGCTACTCTAGCTTGCAGGATCTGTACTGCGGCTCCTCCGCCACCACCATGCACAGCGGGCTTGCCAAGGCGGTGATCAGTCCCATGGAGCAGAACCACTTCTTACAATGTAGAGGTAGCGAGCTTGACTTGAATTTCGGATGGGACAGCTACATTTCCTCGTGAACTCATTGTACCTGTCCGAATTCGACCACGTGTAACAGTCAGTTAGAGTTTGTCCACGTTGCTGCAACTGGAGCGGTCGGTTGACGACACTCCCGGTTTCCTCACTTCGGCGCCACCAAGATATTGCAAAGATTTTCTCGTGGATTGTAGAGGGATCTAGTCACAAGGTAGACACGAAGGTCCGCGGTTTGTCACGGTAGGAAAGTTGTCAATCAGGTTTTCTTCCGGGCGATGCACGAAACTGGACAGTTCCTTGTCAAAACACGGACGAAGTCCTGCTCGAATTCGCCTGGAAGGCTCAGTCACATGATCATAAATACCTAGTAGATAGACAGAGGGACTCGACGGTCTGTTGTACAGTGAAACTTGACAAAGGTAGCCACCATAAAAGAGAGTATAATATTACGTCGACATTGTTGAAGCAGTGACATTGTAATGAATGCAGGGCCAAAAGTATAGTGTTGGTGCTCCCCAAATTCGCGTCATTTGGATCACTCAACTGCAACGGCTTGTATTATTCATGAAAATCCAACTTCTGTAAGCATGCACGGGTTAATTATACACTTATAATGACTGTTCATCTGAAGTCTTGGTTGTTGATATTATTGTTATTATTTTATTGTTATTGCTGTTTGTTTTTTCATCACTGTAATGAACTGTTCATAAAGCGATTAAGAGTGACATGTTGATTTGCTAAAGAGGTAGTTTCCTTGCTGTGGCTCTTCTGAAATGGGCCTCCAAGATGGTCGCATGATCTCTTGCAAGTTGCCACAGCGACTTGGACATGAAAACTGCTTCAACGAGTATCGATACACAACAACGGATGTTGCCTTCCAACTCCTTCACCGAGTAGCTTTCGGTGACCTTCATGGCCAATACACAGTGAATTCTGTGCAAACTATACCTGATGAAGCGCAAAGCTGACTCTGCTTATGCTTCTACACTAGACTCGTATCGCTCTTAATCTTTATTAATAAACCTCGTTTTGTTATCGAATCGACTGAATAGAATCTCATTATTAAATGGGACTTTCTTCTAAGTTTAAACTTTTTAATGAAGACTTGGAATCTAAATCATTGTGGAGCACGACTTGACACGTTTCCGATTGTTCATATTGCATCCTCTGGGAGTGTCGTAATTTAATTTCACATTTTTAATATGTAAAATTGTTATTCTATTAAATATTTTGGGTAGGTTCAAAGGCGTGTAATTCCAAAATTAATAACAAGCTCACTTGTCAACTTCATGAAGTGGGCCTAAGACAATAGATTAAAGTTCCACAAGGAGATTTCAGTGAAATGATCACGTTCTTGTTAAGCACATGGCTTTTGTAAGTTTACCTGTTTTCATGGTGTGTTTGATGTCAATAAATGATAGATAATGAATGTTAATGAAAAAACACAAAGAAGAATAAAATGAGAATTCGATCAAAGAATAAAACCAAACCAAAATCAACTACATATTTGATTAAGTTGAAGTGTTTTGTAAAAAAAGATCAATTTAATTAAGCAGATTTAAAATCTTTTTAAACATACTTAAAAATATACATATTTTAAGAATCAAAACATTTAAAAAAAAGTAATAATATAAATTAATAAATCATATATATATATATATATATATATATACACACACACTTAGTTTAATAAAATATATGTATGATAAAATGAATTGTAATTAATTAATTAATATATAATTCTTAAATATTTTATTTAATGATATTTTTTTAAAAAATAAGAATTTTTTTAAAAATTTATTTATTTTATTAAATAAAATTATATCTAAATTTAATTGTATATATATAAAAGAATAAAAATATATTTGTAATTATTCCAAATATTGAATTAAATAATATTTTTTAAAATATTATTCTTAGATTGGTAAAATTATAGAAAAATAAAATAATTAAAAACTAAAAATATTTTAAAGAAAATCTAAGTATTAATATTTTATTTTTAAAGTAATATTATTGATTAATAAAATATAAAATCTAATATTAAGTTAAAAATTTACTATTTTCTAATTTAAAAATTTATATTAAAAATTTATTGCTTTAAAAACCAAAGCAAAATTGAAGATGTTGTGCCTATAGATGTATTGTTTGCTAGCAATGGTTGCACATTAATTATAACAACTTGAGATTGGAAATCAATAGAACATTGTAGTGTAGAATTTTGCAAGATCAATATTAAAAAATTTAATGAAAAAACAAGTACGAGGTTGTTTATTACTCATATTTGTAGATATCAAGAGACATTGCCTAATGAACTTATTGAGGTTGGCAATGAAATTATAAAAGCTTGCAATAGCCTACCTTTAAATCTTAAAATTATGGGTACATATTTAAGAGGCCATATGTATAGAAATAATGATTAAAAAAATAAATTAACATATAAAGATTGGAAATATGATATTTTTATATTATATGAAGGTTATTAGGTATTTTTAAATAAATTTTGATGGAAAGATATTTTTTTATTTTATGATATTATAAAATTTGCATGTATAGTAAGTGGACTATAAATGTGATAATTTTGAAGTGTTTATATTTGGATTGTATTGTTGTATAATTGGAAGAATTATCATACAGCAATCAAAACAATATGGCTATTGAAATTAGAAGTTTTGTTTCTCCAAAACTTCAAAAATTAAGCTTTAATAGTAGTAGATTTATATTAGAAGATGGTATAAAAAATTTAAAATAATTTCTAATATTGATAGAATATTCTATCAACTTAAAATATTTTTTACTAAATTTTGAGTATGAAGAAGAATTTGATGAGGACTTGTTAGATAAAGCATCACAAATGTTAAATAAAAAAGATGTTTAGAAAAAGTTCAAGAGACTAAATATCTTGAAATTAAAAAATTATAAATTTATATATAGTTTTTTAAATTTATTTTTAAAAATTCCAACACTATTGGAACTTGATTTAGAAGGATGTAGCAATTTAACCTTATTACCTTCAATGGTACATTTTATGACTTCATTGATAAAGCTAAATTGAAAGAGTATTTAAGTTTAAAACCATTATCAAAATCCATCAAAAATCTTAAGTTTTTAAAATATCTTAATATTAAAAATTATGAAAGCTTATTATTATTGCTAAAAGAATTTAGCAACCTTACATCTTTGATTACATTGAAAATAAGAAGGTGCTCAAGTTTAATATCTTTGTCAAAAGAATTGGGCAACCTCACATCCTTGACTACATTGGATATATATAAGTGCTCAAGTTTGACATCATTCTCAAAAGATTTATGCAATTTCTCATCTTTGACTATATTAGATATAGAATAGTGCTCAAGGTTGATATCATTGCCAAAAGAATTAGATAGTCTCATAGCTTTGACTATATCAAAAATGAAAGGATGATCAACCTTGACATCATTGCCAAAAGAATTGGACAATTTTACATCTTTGATTATATTTAAAGTAGAAGGATGCTCAAACATATCATCATTATCAAAAGAATTGGGCAACCTTATATTTTTGCCTACATTAGATATACACGAGTGCTCAAACTTGACATCATTGCCAAAAGAATTAGGCAACCTCACATCTTTGACTACATTACATATACATGAGTGCTTAAGCTTAATATTATTGCCAAAAGAATTAGGCAACGTTAAATCTTTGACTTCATTAGATATAGAATGGTGATCAAGCTTGACATCATTGCCAAAAGAATTAGGCAACCACACATCTTTGACTTCATTGTATACATATGGATGCTCAACCTTGACATCATTGCTAAAAGAATTAGGCAACCTCACATCTTTGACTACATTAGATATAAGATGGTTCTCAAGCTTGAAATCATTGATAAAAGAATTGGGCAATCTCAATGCTTTGACTATAATAAAAATGGGAAGATATTCAAGCTTGATATCATTGCCAAAAGAATAGGGCAACCTCACACCTTTGACTACATTGGACATGTATAAGTGTTCAAGTTTGATATCATTTCCAAAAGAATAAGACAACCTCACATCTTTGACTACATTAGATATACGATGGTCTTCAAGCTGGACATCATTGTTAAAAGAATTGGACTATTTTCTAGTTTTAACAATATAAAAAATAGGAAGATTCTCTAGCTTGACATCATTGCCAAAAGAATTGGGCAACCTCACATCTTTGACTATATTAGATATAAGATGGTCCTTAAGCTTGACATCATTGCCAAAAGAGTTGGACAACCTCACATCTTTGACTATTATGGATACAATATAATACTCAAGCTTAACATTGTTGCCAAAAGAGTTGAACAACCTCACATCTTTGACTATTATGGATATAATATGATACTCAAGCTTGACATCATTGCCAAAAGAATTGGGCAACCTCACATCTTTGACTATAGTAGATATAAGATGGTCCTTAAGCTTGACATCATTGCTAAAAGAATTGGACTAGTCTATAGTTTTGACTATATTAAAAATGGGATGATTATCTAGCTTGACATTATTACCAAAAGAATTGGGCAACCTCACATCTTTGATTACATTATATATAAGATGGTCCTTAAGGTTCACATCATTGCTAAAAGAATTTGGCAACCTTATATCTTTAATTACATTAGATATAAGATGCTCCTCACATTTGACATCATTGCTAAAAGAATTGGACTATTTTATACTTTTGATTATATTAAAAATGAGAGGATTTTCTAATTTGATATCATTGCCAAAAGAATTGAGCAACCTCACATCTTTGACTATATTATATTAAAGGTGGTCCTCAAGCTTGACATCATTATTAAAAGAATAAGGCAACTTTACATCTTTGACTACATTAGATATAAGATGGTTTTCAAGCTTGACATCATTATTAAAAAAAATAGACAATCTCACATCTTTGACTACATTAGATAAAAAATGGTCCTCAAGCTTGATATCATTGCTAAAAGAAATGGACAATCTCACATCTTTGACTACATTATATAAAAAATGGTCCTTAAGCTTAAAATCATGGCCTAAAGAATTGGGCAACCTCACATCTTTATCTATATTATTTATATATGAATACTCAAGCTTGACATCATTGCCAAAAGAATTGGACAATCTCACATCTTTGATTATATTAGATATAAGATGGTCCTTGAACTTGACATCATTGTCTAAAGAATTGGGCAGCCTCACATCTTTGATTATATTAGATTAAAGATGGTCCTTAAGCTTGACATTATTATCAAAAGAATAGGACAACCTCATATCTTTGACTATATTAGATATAAGATAGTTTTCAAGCTTCATATCATTGCTAAAAGAATTCAATAATCTCAAATCTTTGACTACATTAGATATAAGATAGTCCTCAAGTTTGATATCATTGTTTAAAGAATTGGGCTATTTTATAGTTTTAATTATACTAAAAATGGAAGGATTTTCTAACTTGATATCATTGCCTAAAGATTTGGGCAACCTCACATTGTTGACTACATTATACATACATGAGTGCTTAAGCTTGACATGATTTCCAAAATAATTGCAGAACCTCACATCTTTGACTACTTTAGATTAAAGATGGTCTTCAAGCTTGATATCATTGCTAAAAGAATTGGATTAGTCTATAATTTTGACTATATTAAAAATGGGAGGATTCTCTAGCTTGACATTATTGCCAAAAGAATAAGGCAACCTCACATCTTTGACTATATTAGATATAAGATAGTCTTCAAGCTTGACATCATTATCAAAAATTAGAACAACCTCACATCTTTGATTACATTAGATATAAGATGGTTTACAAGCTTGATACCATTGTGAAGAAAATTAGACAACTTCACATCTTTAATTACATTAGATATAAGATGGTACTCAAATTTGACATCATTGCCAAAAGAATTGAACAATCTCACATCTTTGACTGTATTAAAAATAAGAGGATGCTCAAGCTTGACATTATTGCTAAAAGAATTGGACAACTTCATATCTTTGACTACATTAGATATACATGAGTATTGAAGGTTGACACCATTGTCAAAATAATTGGCCAATTCTACATCTTTGATAATATTAGCTATAAGATGGTATCCCAGCTTGATATCATTGTCAAAAGAATTGGACAATCTCACAACTTTGACTATATTAATAATGAGAGGATGCTCAAGCTTGATATCATTGTTAAAATAATTGAACAACCTCACATCTTTGACTACATTAGATATAAGATGGTCTTCAAGCTTGACACTATTGCCAAGAGAATTAGACAACCTCACATCTTTGCCTATATTAGACATATATAAGTACTCAAACTTGACATCATTGCCAAAAGAATAGGACAACCTTACATCTTTGATTAAATTAGATATAAGATGATACTTAAGATTTATATCATTCCAAAAAGAATTGAGAAATCTCACATCTTTGACTACATTAGATATAAGATGGTTCTTAAGCTTGACATCATTATTAAAAGAATAAGACAACCTCACATCTTTGACTACATTAGATATAAGATGGTTCTTAAGCTCAACATCATTATTAAAAGAGTTTGGCAACCACACATCTTTGACTATATTAGATATAAGATGGTCCTCAAGGTTGATATCATTGCTAAAAGAATTGGGCAAGCTCACATCTTTGACTATATTAGATATAATATGGTAATCAAACTTGATACCATTGCCAAAAGAATTGGACAACCACACATCTTTAACTATATTAGATATAGGATCGTGCTCAAGCTTAACATCATTACCAAAAGAACTAGACAACCTCACATCTTTAACTATATTGGATATATCTGAGTATAAAAGCTTGACATTATTGCCAAAAGAAATGAAAATCTTATATTTTTTACTATGTTGAGAATACAAGGGTGCTCAAGCTTAACATCTTTGGTAAAAGAATTGAGCAACATTACATCTTTGACTATATTGGATATAAGATGTTGGTGAAACTTGACATCATTGCCAAAAGAATTGAGCAACCTCACATCTTTAACTGTGTTGAAAATGGGAGGATGCTCAAACTTGTGTCAAGCACACGAATTAAAACAGATGCATAAATTAGTAAAAACTATGTCGAAGGAAAATAACAAGATAGAAATAAAGAAGTATGTATATTCAAAAAACAAAATGGCATAGCTATTGCCAAAGACTAAAAAATACACAAGACTCTTGAATTAGAGTAGAAGCAAGAAAAGAATTCACAAGAGTGAAGAAGCCTTCACTCTTGTCTCTATATATATTATTTATCTAAGAACTATGTGGCGGTGTTCTATAGGACCTCTAATACGTGTCTAATTTGTAAGACACATGTCAAACTGTCACGAACACAAAATATAGACTTGAAGTCTAAAGAAGAAGTTCAAGAAGAACCGACAAGAACTGGATTAATCAAATGAGTACAAAAACAACACCAGAGAGGTGAGCTAGAGCTCCAAAAGATGTAGTGTGGAGACTGAAGAACTCTTCAAATTTCGACCAATATATAATTATACCTAGAAGCCGCCAGCCTTTTCACTAACCAGGGTTTCTCTCAAGCAACTCCACCACAACCAGGGGAAGCTTTTTCAAGTAGCTTCTATCAGTCTAGGGAGCTTCTCAGCAACTTACTAACTACAGCTTCTCACAACTGTACCAACCAGAAGATGTTGTAAGCAGCTCCCTAAGGCCCTAGAGTTCTAAATTTCAACGTTCTAGAAGGTTCTAACAAGTATGTCTTTGACATCACCTCCTCGTCTAGCTTCGAGGTCTCTGAGAAGCCATTTGAGATATATACTCACAAACGTAAGAAATCAAAAATTTATTGCATAGTCTCTGTAATATATTCCAACTGTCGTTCATGAGGCAGATGATTCATTGATCCTTGTAGCCACCGATAATGACCAATACCTTCCACTTGAGACCATGCTTGAACTTTTGTATCTTTATTGTAGAAACGACCTGAAAATATCGCTTCGCCACTACTTGCATGAACTGGTTCAACTTCAAAGACAATTAGAAGTATCCTGTTGCTTGGTATTCTTCGACATCTTCTTGGCTCTTCTAATTCTTCATCTCAAGGTCAACGTCGTGAGCTACTCGGTTGAGATGGTACCACTAGTACAATATCTACATTCTCACTAGCCATATCTAAATACACCTTGATATTAAGTATCTTAATATTACGAAATACAACAAGTTATGTTTTGATAAGACCTGGATCTCTTTTCTATTCATTTCTTCAGAGAAGGTTTTATCTTCACGCTTTGTTAATGACTAGCTTTTGGTTTATTATGATGTCGTCAATGGAATTTTCATACCTTTTGCGACGCATTGGCAAGATTTTTGGCCGGTTTCCATATTCTTTTATTAATATCGTAGCCACTTCAATGCACAAAGTACTCTAATTTATTCCATCTTTGTGGTGAATCTAGTATCCTTTCCACCTCATATTCTTCGTTGTTTTCAATTTCTATACTAGGTGGCGGATAATTTCTATACTAGGTGGCGGAAAAGACGATTCTCGATAAGGCTCTAACAGAGAAACATGAAAGATAGGGTGTATCTTCATAGCAGCTGGTAACTCTAAGCGGTACGCCACAGGATTGATCTGCTTCTGGATAACAAATGGTCCCAATCTTCGGTAGTCCAACTTATCACATGGCCGCTTGGTCTTGATATTTCGTCGAAGTAGCCATATTTTATCTCCAATCTTGAAATTAGATGCCTGATTTCGAAATTTATCCATGGATGCTTTGTAAGACTCTTAGACAATTTTCAATTGAAGTTTTAATGTGGTTTGAAGCTCTGATAGCTGCTGCACCAATCCTTCAGCTGCTGGGTTGTTATTAGCTGGTGGACTCAATAGATCAAGCTTCAGATGGTACCCATAATTAAAAAAGAATGGTGTTTTTTGAGTCGAGCCATGAAGGGTGTTGTTATATGCAAACTCGACTAGTGATAGATATGTAGTCCAATCATCTTGCTGATAGTTGATGCTGCATCTTAAATATTGTTCTAAAACTTCATTCACCCATTTCGTTTGGCCGTCAATTTGAAGATGGAATGTCGAAGAAAGCTTGATGTCCACCTTCAATATTTTAAAAAAAGATCTCCAAAACTTTGATACAAATTGGGTTCTTCGATCCGACACGATATCATCTGATAGACCATGATATCGATACACATTATCAAGGAAGAGCCTTGTTGTGTCTTCGCTTGACAATGTCTTCTTGCAAGGGATAAAATGTGCCATCTTCGTAAGTCGATCCACCACAACAAAGATGTTGTCAAATGAATTTGATGGCGGCAGATCTATAATAAAGTCCATAGAAATTAAAGACCATGGATGATACGGAATAGGCAATGGCTGTAGAAGTCCATAAAGGCGATGTCGAGGGTTCTTAGATCTTGAACAAATGTAAAAAGAGAGGACGAAATCTTTCACATCCTTCTACATTTGGGGCCACCAAAAATCTC